>SJYM01011032.1:14517-27198 GCA_006410775.1 Tragelaphus imberbis | reverse complement strand
CCTAAATCTGTTTTCAGCCTTTCCTTCCCTGTGAAGAAGGCAGTGGGGTCTCTGACCTCCCGGTGCACGTGCGTCCTGAGAAGACTTTGAAAAGAGGTGAGAACACAGAGCCGGAATTCAGAATGAACCGTGTGGATCTCTGAACCGTTCCCTGCTTCCATGTAACCGATTCCCAATGTGGAAATCACTTTGCTGGGCAATCCAGTGTTTCAAAACCAGGCTCTGAAATAACCTGTACTTACTGATTTATTCTGCTGCAATTTTCTGGGGTTTTTTTCGGATTATATTTTGTCTCAATTATATTATTTTCCTGCTGTATTTTATGTTTACTCAACTGTGACAGTCCAGATAAAACCGACTGTGGAAATGGACGGCTAGCTATTTCAGGGGCCCCCTCGCAGGAAGCTGTGTGGGAGAAACAGGGCTATTTTTGTGGAAGAACCTGGCCCTGTGGCCCTCAGCTCCCTCCTCTGAGCCGGCTGCCCCTGAAGGCGAATGGCTCAGCTGAAGGACCGAAGGTGCTAAAGAATTCTGTCCCCAGCCAGGGAAATATCCCCAGGAAGCCCAGCGAGCTGGGCTTTCCACGGGGCTCTGCCCTGGGGATCAGCCAGCACTATCAGTTTTTAAGAAACTCTGGCATGTTCTTCTGTGATTTCTTCTCAGAAAACCAAGCCTGTTGTTCTAAGAAAGAGCCGTATGTTAAAAGATAGATCTTCTGGAAGGTTGTTTTTTTTTTTTTTCTTTAAACAAAACAGAAAAACACTTTTTTAAAAACATTCCTGGCGAGAGAGGGACTGGAGGAAGGAGAGACACATGAGGGGCCCGGTGCACCTCCTGAAGTGGAGGGAGGCGGGCCTGGGCTGCCAGACTCTCTTCACTGGATGATGAAAGACGGAGCTGGAAACTGGTACTGCCAAGTGCAAACGAATCCCGTTCTCCTGAAAGAGGGGGAGAAAGATTTGACAAAGGGAAGGCGTACAGCACTTCAGTATTAATATCTGCCCGATGACCTAGCGCCTTTCTGCATCATCGACACCGTGGAAACCACAGAGCAACGTCCCGGAGGCCTGGTGGTTAGGACTGTGCTTTCAGTGCAGAGGGCTCGGGTTCAAACCCTGGTCAGGGAAGTAAGATCCCGCAAAACCGAGCAACCAAGAAGAAAGAAGACGGCTGTAACTGCCACCGCTTTCTGTCCTCTGCAGCTCCCCACAAAGAGCCTGGCAATGGTGGATGCATGAATGAATGCTCACAAGGCACTTTAAAACTCAACCTCACCCAGTACTGGACGCCCGTGCAGTCAGCGGGGAACATCCGGAAACCACAAGTAGCACAGGCTGCCCGTGGGATGCTGCATGTAGATGTACTTCATTAGCAGCAGGGCACAGTGGACACATACGAGAAAGACTGGACAGTCTCCATAGTGGACATTCCAATGGCGGGCATGAAGACACGAGTTTGTCCTGTTTCTCTATTTCACAGACGGCTATTCGGTACTTGCTTCCTGCCAGGCACTGTTCTAAGTACATCATCACTATGAACTCATTTAACCCTCAAAATGACTTATGAGGTGAGACTATCGTTACGTTTTACAGAGGAGGTAACTGAAGCACAGAGGGCTTAAGTAACTTGCTCAGGGTCACACTGCTGGTAATGGACGTGGCGCTGGACCCTGAGCATCTGGCCATAGCCTCTGCTCCCTCGCCCACTGCGAGCAGTTGCCTGTGTGTCATGATGGAGAGCATGGGAGATTTTCATTGGCTGCGAGACCGCTGGTTTAGCCCTTTGCTACCCGCCCAGCTTCACCGTTCCTCCTGTAATCCTGGCGGACTCAGGTGGGCATTGGCCTCATCCGCCGGCTCTCTTCTTGTTGGCTTCCCTTTTCTCTGCAGTGACCGTGCTGAGGTCTTTGGGGGAAGTCACTGCATTGTTGCCGGTGTGTAGTTAGACCCTGTGTAGCGTACAGCTGATCTTCCTGCCTCGTTGGTTCCCAGACCTACCAGATAAGGGACATACGCGGGCGTGACTATCCATGTTTTCCAGGTTCGGACACTGGCACTCAGAGAGCCCACGCCATGCACCCTTCAGTACATGGGCGGGGCTCAGGCTGATGTCCTCACTCCAGACCTGGAGGCCTACCCTGTACTGCCTTCTGCCCCGGTCACCATGCTCTCCCAGCCTCAGGGTCCCTAATTGATGGTGAGCCACGTTCTGTCCCTCCCCAGGGGCTCCCTGCTGGCCAGAGTGGGCCCTCTGGGCTGGGTCCCCGCAGTGGGCTCCGCCTCCTCTCCTGGCTCCATCTCCACTAGCAGCAGCTGCTCCAGACCCTGAGTGCCCAACGGGAGGCCTCCTCCCCGGGACCAGCTCCCAGGTAACCCGACCGCTGCAGCCCGAGGGCGGCTCGGATCACGGGGTGAATGCCCTCTGCTGTTGTGCGGTCATCAAGTCCTGTCCGACTCTTTGAGACCCCGTGGGCTACAGCGCACAGGATTCCTCTGCCCTCCACTGTTTCCTGGAGTTTGCTCAAATTCATGTTCATTGATGAAATTTATTTTTCATGATAATTTGAATATTGTGTCCTTCATTACAGATAAGGCGATAAAGGCTACTAGACCATGGAGAGTGTCCTCCTGCCCTGAAACCCTCGTCCTGCCAAGCGCACCCATTTCTAGAGTGGATTTTCTCCTTATTGCAGAAACATCTGTTTGGTGGCATAAAATATACGGCAGGACTTTGAGAGGGCTCATATAATTATTGTAACTGGAACTTGCTTTTTCCCTCATCAGCCTGTCTTGGAGGTAGATCTCCATTAGCCTTTTTTACAACAGTAAGCAAGGGTCATCATGTATCAAGTCCTTTCCCTGTGAGTGGGCATTTAGAGTTTGGGGTTTTTTCTATTATAAAAGATGACACATCTTTTATATCTCAGGACCGTTGTTCCACTAACAGCGAACTGGTGCAAACGAGTCCCCTGCTCTAGCCTTAGAGTTGACAGCATGGGAAATTCAGAGTTGGAAAGGACCCCACCCCATGTGTGGGCTCTAACTTCCTCATTTTAAAGATGAGGAAACTCACAGAGTGACTACTTCTGTCCGCACAGAAGCAGATTGGCTTCCGGAAGTTCCCCTGAGCCCCACCTGGAACCCGTGGTGTTGGTTTGGCTTCCGTGGCCACCATTCTCCTTTCACACCAGCCCCACAGTGCGGAATCCCGTGTGTGAACTCAGGTGTTATACAACATGCAAGCTGGGGGAGGCACTTCCTTTCTCTGTGAAATTTTTATAACAGAACTTTACCCTTTATTATAACAGCGAAATTACCCTTTATTATTAAACAGGCAATTTCATAAAAAATATCTTCTCAAATATCTTTTATTGAGTTCTCTTGTTTTATTGAGTTCATGTTGTAAGGATTAGAAACGTACTCTTTGTAGTGGCCTGGAAGATGGAAATTGTGGTGAATACCAGGCTCCCAGGCCAAGGGCTTATGAGGTGCCTGCTGTGCTCCTAGCACATATTAGGAGCTCGCTGAGTGGTGGTGGCTGTTATGCAGGAGTCGCCAAAATCAGAGTACTTGCCACCGAAAATAAAACATCAATAGATATGCAATGAAAAAAAGCCTGTATTTTGTTATATTCAGTGTGTATTTTAAAATATACTTGGAGTTGTTAACAACACGAAGTGTTTATATAGGTGAAAGCCTTATAGATGCTAGTGATATGGCCTGGGGCGGTGAGGATTTCTAAACTGGGAATTTAACAGCCAGGCTTGTCCACCTACCTTCCTTCTCCCAGACGTCCTGCAGCTGTCAGAAATTCAGACGTTTGACATGAATTCTCTTGTGTAGATCATAGGTGAGTGTTGGTATCAGAATTTCCAAATTATAGTCTGAGCACATGTCTCCAGATCTCCTGGGTCCGCCCTAGTCGGCACCACTAGGATGATGTTTATTGAGAAGAATGGAAGATGAATAATTATGCTCCTTTGAGATTACTGACCAATCTGAAAAGTGGTAAGGTTGATGATCTCTTCTTTGATGAGTGCTTTTTTCTTTTTCTCTTTTTTGTCCTTTTTTGAAGTATACTTGATGTACAATAATTATATAAGTTATAGGCATGCAATACAGTGATTCACAGTTTTCAAAGGTTTTCCCCCGGTTGTATCTATTATAAAATATCGGCTGTATTCCCGTGTTGTGTGTTACCCGTGATAGTTTCTCCGAATCCGCCGCCCCTATGCTGTGGCTCCCTGCTCTCCTCGTCCCGCTGGTGATTGCCAGTTTGTTCCCTGTATCTGTGAGTCTGCTTCTTTTTGTTAGAGTCACCAGTTTGTTGTATTTTTTAGATTCCACATACGTGGTATCAAACAGTATTTGTCTTTCTCTATCTGACTTAGTTCACTGAGCATAATGCCCTCCAGATCTACCCATGTTGCTGCAAAGGACAAAGTCTCATTTTTTATGGCTGACTATAATTCCATTGTGTATATAGTCCACGATTTTAAAATCCATTCATCTGTTGATGGACACTTAGGTTGCCTCCATATCTTGGCGGCTGTAAATAATCGCTATGAACATTGGGACGCACGTGTCTTTCCAAATTATTGTTTTTGTTTTTTCCAGGTATTTGCCTGGGCTGGGATTGCTAGGTCATATGCTGGTAATTCTGCCTCCAGTTTTTTTGAGGAAGGCTCATTCTGTATCCAGTACTCTTGCCTGGAAAATCCCATGGATGGAGGAGCCTGGTAGGCTGCAGTCCATGGGGTCGCTAAGAGTTGGACACGACTGAACGACTTCACTTTCACTTTTCACTCTCATGCACTGGAGAAGGAAATGGCAGCCCACTCCAGTGTTCTTGCCTGGAGACTCCCAGGGACGGGGGAGCCTGGTGGGCTGCCGTCTCTGGGGTCGCAGAGTCGGACACGACTGACGTGACTTAGCAGCAGCAGCACGGTGGCTGTGCCAGTACACGTGTGCACTGACAGATATGCGGGTTCTCCTTTCTGCACATCCTCACTGACACTTGTTGCTTGTGTTCTTTTTGACGACGGCCATTCTAACACATGTGAGGTGATGTCTCATTGTGGTTCTTGTTTTTGTATTTCCTTGATGATTAGCGATGTTGAGCATCTGTTCATGTGCCTGTTGGCCATCTGCTACTTAATGAGTGTTTTGAGGATAAGTGAGCAGATTTTGAGATGCATCATTTAATCATTTCTTCATCTGATATATTTAACAATATATTATTGATCAGTGGACTGGATCCAGAATATCTATCGTGGGGTTTAAGAAAACCTTTCCAAACAGAAGTAATACCCAAGGAAATGAGACAACGTGTTGTTCAAGTGAAGGTATTAATGGGATAGGAGGCAGAGTGAGACAGCAGATAGGTGACATTGAAACAAACATAGATTTGCTCAAGGTTCTCCCTGATATCAAAGGTGACCTCCATTCTGGTCACGTGCCATTTGGAGAAGGAAGAAGGCTCTAAGAGTGCCTGGGGCCATTTCAGGAGGTGTCAGAGAAGGGTCAGAAAGAACGAAGACCTAACCAGAAAGGGGCCAGCGCTGGAGGCCACCCCAGAGTGCAGCAGAGGGCGCGGGGTGGGGCAAGGGCTGCACTCTCTCCAGGAGGGACAGGACCCTGCTCTTGGTCTCCCTGGAGTTCCTCGCACAAGTTGGCTGCCGTTCATTCTCGGTTTCGTCACTGAAATGCTCATCCTTGGTTGGTCCTCAAGGGATGGAGGCGCCACGGCCCATGTTGTCCAGCCACTGCCCACCCCCTATCTGTGTGGTCTTTAAATTAAGAAAGAGTTTTACATTTTTACATGGCTGGGGAAAAAATGAAAAGAATATTACATGACCCATAAAATAATGTGAAATTCAAATTCCAGCCACCACAAGTAAAGCATTATCAGAAGCCAGCTTCGCTCACTAATGCACCTGTTGTCTGTCCATGGCTGTTTTCCCCCAGCGGTGACAGAGCTGAATGATTGTGACAGAGGCCACGTGGCTTCTGCAGTATTTACCGTCTTTCTGCCGCAGGAAGACTGCCACCTGCTGCCACACTCCACTAACTCTCAGAGTCAGCCTGGGGTGAAACGTTGAGGGTTCCGTCCCTGCGGTTATAGGCAATTCTCAGTTTTGGGGTTCCCACAATTCTTAGTAACTTTTGAATGTCCAATTATTTATCAATACACATATGCACATATAGACATACATACGAGTAAGAAAAATATCTAACGACTGGACTTTTAACCTGGCTAACCTTTTATTCACCCCTCCAACCAGTTTTTTTATGTACAAGCCAAAGGACTCTTCAGTGTGTCTAGAAATATTAGGATCTCACTTTTCATAAACCAAAGGTCAGTTATTGAGACATAACTGATCTCACGGTGTTTGCCAAGTTCACGCTGCCTGTGTGTGTGAGAGGGTGAAGATGTCTTACAACAGTGGGTGAGATTCTGAAATACATCTGTGTTGAAATATCTGTTAGCTACTTTCTTGGAAACACATACTCATTAATCCATGTTTTGTGACCTTTTTAAAAGGAATGTATGTCCAAACTCTTTTGTCTTGTATTTTCAGATATTTTACTGTAGGATTAAAAAGTCAGTACGTGTGGTTTAGATTTTGATACAGTCTTAAGATGATTAGCTGTTCAAAAAAACACGGAATGCTTAGTTTTCTTAAAGGGAAAATTATTTTCAAAGGCTTTTAGCGTCCCCTGATGAGTTGCTTTAGATGTCCCCTAGTACACTGGAGTTCAGCCTGACAAATAAGACTGAGCTCTGTTCTCTAAGGAACCATCCGGCTGTGACTTCCTCCCGAGGCCAGCCCATGATAACTGCTGTCTGCCCGCAGGCTGGCAGCCCCTGGCAGATACAATCTTCACTGGTTCCCTTTGTGCCTGTAACTAAGGAAGCTCTTTAAGGGGAAGTGAAGGTAGACTCACAAAGCTATTTTTGTCTTTGTAGAAAAATGCCCGATAAAACCATCCTCAGTGAAAAATCTGTCGAAGGCACCTGCCCCAAGCCTAGGTTAGTTACGAGAAGCACTGTTGATGGAACGTCTGGGGCTGTTCCAGGACGCGGGTTTGCACCACTGGGACCTTCTGGAACTTACACAGATATATTCTGTGTCCCCCACGCCCACCCCTCCCCCACCCTCTTCTTGAACTTCCACCTTTGTGCCCCTGGTCTCTCCTCCCAGACTTTGTCCCTCCGCCCGTTTCTGTCCCTCCCACTCGCTGGGCCCCTCTCAGCTTATGAACAGCTTCATTGCTCTCTGACTAATTTGCACAAACTCCTTAGGTAGCGCATGAACCCTTTGTTATACGTGCTGTGACATTTTTTGCCGTTTGTTTCAATTTTAGCTATGGTGTTTCGATACCCCAAAGTTTACAGCTTAGTCTTGATTTCATTTGAACGTCTGCATCCATCAAAAGATGACATAAATGTTCGCTCTTGTTTTATTTTAGTATTTTGGTTGACATTTTTTCACATTCAGACGTACGATTTTTCTGGCATTTTAGATTGTGAGTTGTATCCTGGGGATTTAACTAATTTTTTCCAAACTGCTGACCTGTTCCTCTCCAGTCACTTATTATTATAACCTCTGCTTTTTGTTCTGACTGCAAATATCACTTAGACCCTAAACTCGTGTGTGTGTGTGTGTGTGTGTTGTCGGTTGTGTTTGACTCTTTGCGACTCCGTGGACTGTAGCCCACCAGGCTCCTCTGTCCATGGCATTTTCCAGGCAAGAGTACTGCAGTGGATTGCCCTTCCCTTCTCTGGGGATCTTCCCCACCCAGGGATCGAACCCCTGTCTCCGTGTGTCCCGCCATGACAGGCAAGCTCTTTACCACCGAGCCATCTGGGCTTCCCATTGCCAGGCAGGAGATGTGGGGTCAGTTTCTGAGTCAGGAAGATCCCCTGGAGAGGGAAATGGCAGCCCACTCCAGCATTCTTCCCTGGGAAATCCCACGGACAGAGGAGCCTGGTGGGCTACAGTCCACGGGGTCGCAAAGAGTCGGGCGTGACGGAGAGACTAAACAACAACGACGACCCCCCCGTTCTCCTTTAATTGATAGGAGGCAGCTGGTGGGGCTGGTGGGCTCCCTGGGCCGAGCTCTCGGGCCCACCCGCAGGTGCGCCAGTGGCAGGGCTACGCGTCAGGAGTGTCTCTCCCCAACGCCCTCCTCCAGAAGCAGAGTCAGCTTCCCTGAGCGCGGCTGGGGTGCAGGTACCGAGGAGGGGTGGGTAGCGGTCTGCTCACAGCCACCCTCTCCCGAGAGTCCCTCCTGCCGGGTTCTCACTGTCCCCACCTGGAGGTCCCTCCAGGGCTCCTCAGGAGCCGCTGTGTTGATGTGGTTTCGTGTTCATGTCACCGTGTCCCTCGGCTGTACCCACAGCCAGAGAAGCGTGTGGCAGGACTCAAGGCCAGGTGGGGGGTGGCCGCTGCACGCCTGCCCAGGGCAGGGGAAGGCCTGGGCCCTCTGACCTTGCAGAACAGTCTGCAACGTGGGGCTCCACGCTTGGTGCTGAAGTCAAATTGTGCCTTTTGACAAAAATTTGCCGAGGTACAGCTAATAGCGTCCTGGATCTGGCGTCACGAAGAACTACAGACTAGGTGACTTAGCAGAGATTGATTCCCCCACAGGCCTGAATTGCTGCTTTTGAGCTGTGGTGCTGGACAAGACTTTTGAGGGTCCCTTGGACCTCAAGGAGATTAAACTAGTCAATCCTAAAGGAGATCAACCTTAAATATTCATTGGAGGGATTGACACTGAAGCTGAAACTCCAATATTTTGGCCACCTGACATGAAGAGCCAACTAATTGGAAAAGACCCTGATGCTGGGAAAGACTGAAGACAGGAGGAGAAGGGGATGACAGAGAATGAGATGGTTGGATGGCATCACCGACTCAATGGACATGTTCAGTTCAGTTCAGTTCATTCAGTTAGTCATGTCTGACTCTTTGCGACCCCATGGACTGCAGCACGCCAGGCATCCTTGTCCATCACCAACTCCTGGAGCTTGTTCAAACACATGTCGAGTTTGAGCAAATTCTAGGAGGTAGTGAAGCACAGGGAAGCCTGGCAACTTGCAATCCATGGGGTCGCAAAGAGTGGGACATGACTTAGAACTGAACAACAAACACAAGCCTGAGGCCACAAGTAGGAGTATAACAGAGCTGGTTCTTCCAAGAGCTCTGGAGAAGAATCTCTTCTATGCTTTTCTCTTAGCTTCTGCCGCTGTGGGGAGTCCTCAGCGCCCCTGGCTTGCAGTTGCATCACCCATTTCTATGTTGACCTTCTTTCTGTGCATCTCTGTCTTCTCGTCTTATGAGGACACCAGTCCTTTCGGAGGACAACCTCTAATGACTTCATCCTAACTGCTTACAACTGCAGAGACCCTCTTTCCGAGGCAGGTCACACTCAGAGGTTCTGGAGGCTGGGATGGTAGCATACATTTTGGGGGTGCAAGGGGACCCACAGTTTCTTTCTCATCCTCCAGCCTCAATCTCATGGCTGTGTCTTCTCGAGACCCGGTCCTGGAGTGCAGGGCTCAGCCCTGAGTCAAAGGCTTTTCTGTGATTTATCACCAGAACCAAACACAGTCCAAAGTGTTGTTTCCATGTGAATGTGCATCTGTGTTTCAAGCCAGTGACACACAAACAGAGCTTGACTATAGCACCCCCACTCTGCCCCTGCAGGAGGCTGGGGATAACCTCTATAGCCGTGCGGGGCTGGAATGACGGGATGGGTCAGGAAGAAAGGATACCAGGGGCATGGATGCAGTTGGGCTGTTGTCTGGAGGATAGCCCAGTAGAGCTCTTGAGATGTCGGGGATGGAGAGGCAGGCTCAGACCAGCTCAGGCGGGGCTGAGGCAGGAGGGCGTGATGAGGCTCAGGACTGGGTGATGGCCGCAGGGATGGGGTTAATGAGGTGACAGCGGAGTGACCTGGTAGAAACACCAAGAGGACGTGGGGACTGCTCGGCTGTGACGGACGTGCTAACCAACTGGCCAAGCGCCTCTGTGTCAGAGCACCGCACCGTGACACTCCACAAGTCACAGGCTAAAACCGGTCCTCGGATGTCACAGGACGGTCTCGTTTACTTGTTGCCTCTGGTTTCACTCTGAGTCTTTCCTGAAAGTCGGTGTCGTGTATTTCACTCGCTAATGTAGTGAACCTGAACAAATGACGCACTGGGCCGGAAATGATCTCAGATCCAGGACCTGTCATCTATTCCCGGGTTTTCAGCCGCTCCTAGATGTTCCGGTTCTTTGTTTTCCCTACATATCACGCACGAATGTTTTTATATTTCTGCCCAGGGCTGTGACCCAGATTTTTGCTGCTGCTGCTGCTGCTAAGTCGCTTTAGTCGTGTCCGACTCTGTGCAACCCCATGGACTGCAGCCCAGCAGGCTCCCCCATCCCTGGGACTCTCCAGGCAAGAACACTGGAGTGGGTTGCCATTTCCTTCTCCAAGGCATGAAAGTGAGAAGTGAAAGTGAAGTCGCTCAGTCGTGTCCGACTCTTAGTGACCCAGATTTCTAGACATCGGTTATTTAAAAGAACTGAGCAAAAGGCAGTCGCTGTTTTCTGTATTTTTCTTGCATAATCCATCTGCACAGATTGCACTAATTTTTCATAAAATTTTTCTCTTTCATTAATTTCAGTGTCCCTTAGATGTATTTTTCTCCTCATTTTATTCAGTCAAATATGATTTTTTTTTAAAGCTCTCACACTTTCGTTCTCTTGTTGTGTTCTTTTGATTTACAGGAACCCAACTGGCCACATAGTCAGTCTGTGGATACAGGGTTCCTATAGTTTGAAAAGAAAGAGCACTTATCCTTAGACCAGGGTGGTAAGTAGAAGGCGTTGGTAGGGAAGTGGAGGTGGTGAGGCAGAGTGTCTGCAGCGAGATGCGACGATCGAGACCTCAGGGAAAGGACAAAAACTCATCAGAAACTACATCTGGGAATGAGCCCTGGAGACTGTGGCCAATGATACAGCTTCGGAAAAAGACGGATGATTTCTAGTGATTTCATAACTCGTTTTCTTGATCTGTTCCTGTGGTTTTGGCTTAATTTCTAAACAAGCTGTCACAACTCCAGACCTCATTCGCGGAGGGCCCTCCCCCTTCCCAGCAGCACCTGGACTCCCCCTGAGGGCAGAGGAGTGAATAATTAAATGCAAACAGCTGTTACAGAGATACCTCCAGGTGAAGGTCTCAGATGGCCTGCTCCCAAACCCGCAGGTTGTATGTTCTAATTAACCCACCCTGGTGAGATTGCTTCTTTACCAATAAAAAGGAACTCGGGATAAACTTTATGTGTTAGCAGGCAATCAGGTAATGTTTGTCCATCCACAGGAACAGGACAGTGTATAGGATGAGCAGTTGCGAAGGCAGAGCCCTCTGGCTACAGCACTTTTCTAGACACGCAGGACACAGCACAGCCGGGACCTTGGTGGGCCCACACGGAGCTGGAGGCGGGGCGGCAGGGGCCTCCCCAGGGTGCGTGGAGCTCACGCTAGTCCTGCAGGCCGCGATCTCTGTACAGGCTCTTGTGGTCCCTCCAGGGTCTCTTTCTACCACCAGACCGTTGCAGCCCAGCTCCTGCAATGATCCACAAATGCTTACCAAATAATGAACTAGTTTTCTAGTAGGGAAAGCCACTAGACCGTTCAGGTATGACCTAAATCAAATCCCTTATGATTATACAGTGAGAGTGACAAATAGACTCAATCTGATAGACAGAGTGCCTGAAGAACTATGAACAGAGGTTCATGACATTGTACAGGAGACAGGGGTCAAGACCATCCCCACGAAAAAGAAATGCAAAAAGGCAACATGATTGCCTGAGGAGGCCTTACACAAGCTAAAAAGAGAAGAGAGAGGCTAAAGGCAAAGGAGAAAAGGAAAGATATACTCATCTGAATGCAGAGTTCTAAAGGAGAGATAAGAAAGCCTTCCTCAGTGATCAATGCAAAGAAATAGAGGAAAACAATAGAATGGGGAAGACTAGAGATCCCTTCAAGAAAATTAGAGATATCAAGGGAACATTTCATGCAAAGATGGGCTCGATAAAGGACAGAAATGGTATGGACCTAACAGAAGCAGAAGATATTAAGAAGAGGTGGCAAGAATACACAGAAGAACTGTACAAAAAAGGTCTTCATGACCCAGATAATCACGATGGTGTGATCACTGACCTAGAGCCAGACATCCTGGAATGTGAAGTCAAGTGGGCCTTAGAAAGCATCGCTACAAACAAAGCTAGTGGAGGTGATGGAATTCCAGTGGAGCTATTCCAAATTCTAAAAGATGATGCTGTGAAAGTGCTGCACTCAATATGCCAGCAAATTTGGAAAACTCAGCAGTGGCCACAGGACTGGAAAAGGTCAGTTTTCATTCCAATCCCAAAGAAAGGCAATGCCAAAGAATGCTCAAACTACCACACAATTGTATTCATTTCATATGCCAGTAAAGTAATGCTCAAAATTCTCCAAGCCAGGCTTCAGCAATATGTAAACTGTGAACTTCCAGACGTTCAAGCTGGTTTTAGAAAAGGCAGAGGAACCAGAGATCAAATTGCCACCATCTGCTGGCTCATGGAAAAAGCAAGAGAGTTCCAGAAAAACATCTATTTCTGCTTTATTGACTATGCCAAAGCCTTTGA
>SJYM01011030.1:33060-43083 GCA_006410775.1 Tragelaphus imberbis | reverse complement strand
CATCATTCCTTCCAAAGAAATTCCAGGATTGATCTCCTTCAGAATGGACTGGTTGGATCTTCTTGCAGTCCAAGGGACTCTCAAAACACCACAGTTCAAAAGCATCAATTCTTCGGCGCTCAGCCTTCTTCACAGTCCTTCAAATATAGTCAATTTAAATAATCTATTATCTGTCCATTGATGAGTAGAAACTGATATCAATTTCAAATAGCAACTTAAACTGATATGCTTTCTTTACAGCTTAACCAAAGACACAAGAGGCATCTTACAGGAGTCTAACACTAACTTTTCCAGCACTAATAAGCAATGAAGATTGAAATGATAAAGGCCCTTCCTTATGGACTATGATGTCTTATGACAAATACCCAGAGAGCTGGCACAACTGGACACAGTTCTGCTTATGACTTTGTGTCATGGAATCTCAGTCTATTTGACTGAAGAGATCCTGGTAAGTGCACCTTCTGAATGGTGGAGACTGCAGAAAATATTCTCATTGGTCACCAAGCCAAGCTCTTGAGACACAGAACAAGATGTAAAAAACACCTAATTCAGTTCCACATAGCAGGCTCAAAGCACTGGTTTTCTATACAGACACTAGTCTGTGAGGCTGGCTTGAATAGCAGGCTTATAATAAAAGACCTCTGCCCTCTGTTCATCCCCATGGAAATCATCCCCTTCCTTATGACAAAGGACGGAAGAGAGAAGAAGAAAATCAATGACCATCTCTGGGAGGAAAGGATCAATCAAAAGTGCTAGTTTACCAAAGAACAGAGTTCTACATCTGAAGGAACCATTTCCAGAAATATTTTCTCCTACTAATCTAAAAAGGAGAGATTAGAAGGAGAGAAGAAGGATTCTCACTGTTATAGCAGGCAAGTAGCTAGGTATAAGCAGACACAGGTATCTCTGGATTGTTTATAGTGGTGGAGATGGAGAGTGGGGAGTGGAAGAAGTCAGCAACTTTGTCCAGTGAGTGTTGATGGTCTCCTTCTTCAGGTAGGGAGTGTTGAAATCTCTGGTACAACTTAATTTGAAGAGAGAGTTGTATTCTAGAGGATGGATATCTAGCTAGGCAGTTTAAAATACAAGGACCAAAGAGAAGAATGTGAATTATAGTAGCTATGGAACCTAGAAATGGGAGAAGCCCAGTACATCCTGGGAACCACTCCTTAACATCTTCATTACATTTTTGTTTCCCTTGATTATACCTGGGTAGCAAGGAAGCCTGTTTGTACAGTTCTTTCACATTTACTTCTACTTATCCTATGACATTAATATATGTGCAGCACATTTAATTTATGACAGTACAAATCCCTCCTTGAATTGCTAGAAGATATTCTAGGGCTTGATGGTTGTCAAAGACCACCCCTGTCAAGGAATCTACGTATTTTTGAACGATTTTGAGGGTATCTCCAGTTTTCTTTAATGCTCTATCTAGGGAGGAAATTAGTTTTCCTCATGGGAGGCAATTTTTTTTCCTGGAGGGTAGCTATAGTTTCCATAATCCCTGACAGCAACAGACCAAATCCCCACCTCTTTTTACCTTACATGGGGTAACATTGGGCTAGAGCCACAGATCCCAAGGTGTAATTCCCATAATGAAATGTGTTGTCTAAAAGATTTAAGAAAGTAATGGCTTTGGTCATTATGAGATGGTTGCCTGAGGTCCCATATAGCTATAATAATCCAGGCACTGCTGGTAGGACAGTGTGATTGCTTTGGTTATACAGCTGCAGAAAAATTCTGGGAGATAGGAGGCAGGTGGGGAGGTATCTCAACCATATTTTGGCTTTGGCCCCTGGTTTATAGTGTCTGAGGTGGGGGGAATCTATATTTAGAAAGCTGTGGTCAGAGGATGTTATATAATAGCTGGCACAAGATGTTTGGTTGGCATTAGTTTTAGATACATCATAACATACATAGTTGTTAAGGGTGCAAGGTGAAGTGTAAATAGCAACTCACTATGTCACTCTAATCTATAGGCTTAAAGATATCTAGGGGCAGGCTTATGTTTCTGTTAGAGAGAGCCTCGGGGTCTAAAGAGGTGTCTGTGCTATACCATTGGGTATTTTTGTATTAAGTTGTACATTTTAGAGTTTGATTGAACATTAGGGATATTTTGGTGATATTTATAGTCTTTGGATTAGGAAGCAGGTTGTGGTAACAGGGTGGAGGTGGCTTATCCCACATAACAATTAAAAAAAAATCTTTTCTAGATTAAAAAAAAATCTTTTAATCAAAGAGTATTGTTTAAAATATGAGAAGATATATGGTTTTTGACTGGGTAAGCTTTGAGGGTGGTACTCATGTCTCCCAGGATGGTGAGTTGGGGATGGCAAATCCAACAAAGAGAGAGATTTTCCAGTTTGGCAGTAATCTGGGAGATTTTGACTATTAAGTTGTCATTCCATGTTAAACCTTTGAACCAAAGAGATTGGTAGAGAAGACAAGAACAAGTAAGAGCAGAGGTAGGGTCCCTGGCACCTTTCAGAACAGAGGCTGTGGGTCATCTTTTTATGTTACATCTTTTCTTGGACCCTGATGATTGAGCAGGTTTCAGAGGCAAAGGGCCCAGTGTAAGAAGTCAGGACACAGTAAGTGGCTTCCATGGCCACTAGATATTGGACAAGGTTACTTGCCATGTTAACGGTCACCAGCGGAACCTCCTGTGTGATGGTGACTGTCTTTTCAGAAGCCTTTGAAGGTCCCAAGTTGGGTCAATCAATCACCACCATGACTGGCATAGGGAGATTTCCTCACTTCTTTTGTAACTGGGGGAATTTTCTCTTCCACCTTTTTGGATAGTGGGCATGGCATTTTGGGTAAATACTGGGAGCTGTTTTCCAAGCATTTCTTGCTCCAGTGTTATGGGCTGTCATAGTTAAAACAGTCCCCATTCCCTGTGAGAAGTCTTCCAGGTATACTTTTGGGGTGACCAATAGGTGAGTCAGATCTTGTCAAGACAACTACCAAAAGCTAAGCCTGCCATATTCCTCCCCTAAGTCATGTTCCCTCTTTTTCTCCTCAGACTGTTCTGGTGCTAACAGGAATGATGGGAACCACAGCTGCAGCTGCCCCCAGGGTAGAATTTGCCTACCATGAGGCAACCTTAAGGGATCTAATCTCCTTCCTAGACAGCACACTAAAGAAAACCAGAGACACTCTCAAATTTGTTCAAAAATACCTAGATTCCTTGGCAGGGTTAATCTTTGACGACCAAGCCCCAGATTATCTCTTAGCAAGCCAAGAAGGGGTTTGTGTTGTCATAAGTAAAATATACTGCACATGTATTAATGTCATAGGAGAAGTAGAAGTAAGTGCTAAAGAACTCTACTAATGGGCTTCTTTGCTACCCAAGTTTAATCAAGTGAAACAGGAATGGAATGGAAATGTTGAGAGGAGGTTCCCAGGATATACTTGACTTCTCCCATTTCTAGGTTCCATACCCATTGTAATTCTCAACCTTCTCTTTGGTCCTTATATTTTTAACTGCCTAGCTATATATCTAGCCTCTAGAATACAACTCTAGCTTCAAATGATGCAGTGCCAGGGATTTTAATCCGTCCCATCTGAAGAAGAAGCCCAGCACCTGCTGGACAAAATTGCTGACTTCCTCCACTCCCACTCTCTAACTCCACCACTGTAAACAACCAGAGACTCCTCTCTGCTCATACCTAGCTGCCTGCATGCTGTAATATCACCACTTTTCCTCCTATCAGAACTTGCAAGCAGAAATCAGGGAGGCCGATGTTGTGAGAACTCCCACCCTCAACTGGCCTTGGTCAAATGTCCCAGGTCTTTGGCTGCAGAGCTTTAGGTCAGGGAGGAGTGGATCCATCAAGTACCCTGCTGACTAAATGAACTGTTGAGGAGTGAACAACCCCCCACCACTAGCCCTCTTGAGTTCTTTTGATGGTCTAAAGATAATTAAATTACTCACTTTAAAATCAGATTGATAGAAGAAAAAAAAAAATATGTTCATGTTTCCCTCATAGAAGTGGGACAACTGATAGGGCCAAAACAAGTCTGTTATATATATATATATATATATATATATATATATATATATACACACACACACACACACACTTAGATAAAGAAACACTTACTTGTGAATGTTTAGCAAAACAGAGCTTGTGCTTAGGGTAGTAGACTAATGAAGAAGTGATGTGAGTTTGCCTTCTTTGCCTTGAATTCCCTAAGTCTGGTGATTAGGAGGCTTTCAAGCCTCCTACTGTGAAAAGGGTATCTTTATGTGGGAGATTTAATCCACACTTGCGGGGGAAAGAGATGATCAGAATGTTTTATGAAGTATTATTTTTTTTCCACTGCTGTTTCTCAGGTAAGTTTAATTCAAAATAATTAAATATGACATTGAGTCATATTTAGGGAGAAACTGACATGAACACCAACCCTCTTCTGCCCTCTCACACTGCCTTTCGGCCACACTGGCTTCTTTGTTTATCTGGAATATACATGGCAAGTTCTTCCAGATTTGTGCATGGCTGGCTACTGTACCTCTCAAATCACAGTTCCTTGTTTTCCCCACTCTACTAGCTGATCTCTCCTTATCTCTCACTGCTTTATACTCCTCCTTAGCCTTTATATATTTTTCTTGTTCCACATTTATTTATTTTGTTTTTCTGCATCATATTGTATGCACATGAGGAATGACATTTTCTTTCTGTTGCAGGATTCTATGTGTGACTGGGATCTATCCAGTTGTAGTCTATCCAGTTATAGTCTATCTATAAGTATCTATTGAGTGGAGTTTTTGAAATTAAAAGTATATTATAGTTTTTAGCATACTTACATAATACTTATAGCATGAATGAATAGTATTGCTTGCCATGCCAGTAAACCCAGGATATTGCAGACATCAAGCCATCATATTGCAGTTGTTCTGATGGTGATCCCTATGGCAACTCAGGATAGAGACAAATGGCCCGCCCAGCTGCCAAACACTCAGCAGCTGCAGACACACTCAACTGTGCATCCTGAGGGAATAGAGGATGGAGAAAAGCAAGATTCTGGGCCAGATAGCTGAGGTGCATATGAAAGGAATGATTCCAGTGAACCCAACTCTTGAATCTTTCCATACGTAGAAAAGTACTAAAGTACTTAATTTAAGATATCTGGTTTCCACTCAGTTCAGTTCAGTTGCTCAGTTGTGTCCAACTCTTTGTGACCCCATGAATTGTAGCACACCAGGCCTCCCTGTCCATCACCAATTCCCAGAGTTCACTCAGACACATGTCCATCGAGTCAGTGATGCCATCCATCCATCTCATCCTCTGTTGTCCCCTTCTCCTCCTGCCCCCAATCCCTCCGAGATTCAGAGTCTTTTCCAATGAGTCGACTCTTCGCATGAGGTGGCCAAAGTATTGGAGTTTCAGCTTTAGCATCAGTCTTTTGAATGAACATAATTCCAAAGGGCTGATCTCCTTCAGAATGGACTGGTTGGATCTCCTTGCAGTCCAAGGGAGTCTCAGGAGTCATCTCCAACATCACAGTTCAAAACCATCAATTCTTTGGCACTGAGCTTTCTTCACAGTCCAACTCTCACATCCATACATGACCACTGGAAAAACCATAGCCTTGACTAGACGGACCTTTGTTGGCAAAGTAATATCTCTGCTTTTGAATATGCTATCTAGATTGGTCATAACTTTTCTTCCACAGAGTAAGCGTCTTTTAATTTCATAGCTGAAATCACCATCTGCAGTGATTTTGGAGCCCAGAAAAATAAAGTCTGACACTGTTTCCACTGTTTCCCCATCTATTTCTCAAGAAGGGATGGGACCAGATGCCATGATCTTCGTTTTCTGAATGCTGAGCTTTAAGCCAACTTTTTCACTCTCCTCTTTCACTTTTATCAAGAGGCTTTGTAGTTCATCTTCACTTTCTGTCATAAGGGTGGTGTCATCTACATATCTGAGGTATTGATATTTCTCCGTACAATCTTGATTCCAGCTTGTGTTTCTTTCAGTCCAGCGTTTCTCATGATGTACTCTGCATAAAAGTTAAATAAGCAGGGTGACAATACACAGCCTTGACGTACTCCTTTTCCTATTTGGAACCAGTCTGTTGTTCCATGTCCAGTCCTAACTGTTGCTTCCTGACCTGCATATAGGCTTCTCAAGTGGTATGTCAGGTGGTGTGGTATTCCCATCACTTTCAGAATTTTCCAGTTTATTGTGATCCACACTGTCAAAGCCTTTGGCTTGGTCAATAAAGCAGAAATAGATGACTTTCTGTAACTCTCTGGCTTTTTTAGTGATCCAGCAGATGTTGACAATTTGATCTCTGGTTCCTCTGCCTTTTCTAAAACCAGCTTCAACATCTGTATTATCATTATAATTAGATGTTGCATAACATTGGAACCACAGTTTTCTCTCACTGTCATAGGTAATATGTCAGGGTGAAAAGACAAACTTTGATACAAAGGAAGATAATTTCTGAATGAATGTGAAAATGTTAGTATCTCAGAGTCTGAAATTGTATTCCGTTGCAATTTGATTCCATGAATTATAGCCCACCAGGCTTCTATGTTCATGGAATTCTCCAGGCAAGAATACTGGAGTGGGCTATCATTATCTTCTCCAGGGGAACCCAACCCAGGGATCAAACGCAGGTCTCCTGCATTGCAGGCAGATTCTTTACTGCCTCAGCCACCTCATTAAAGTTATGATTTTTCCCTCACTCCAACAAAGATAGCAGATTCATGTTATGATCAAGCATGTGTGTTTGCCTGTATGTCTGTACATGTGTTTTATGTGTGTGCTTATCTAGTGGTAAGTGCTTATTACAAATATGCAAACCAATTATTTATGTAAGCATTAGAATGGCAAAGGTAAAAGAAGAAAGAGCCTTAACAAAGCAAGCGAATTCTAAATTTGGGAACATGAAAACTGATAATAAGATTGCATAAAGTTGTCAAAAATAGAACAGAAACGAAGTATCCCTTGACTTCTGATGTTTGATAGCTTTGTTACAAATTTAAGTTTTTCTCTTCAGGTGGGCTTGGAATGTGTCTAAGTATATAAAGTATGCCTTGGGGAAGGCAGATTTTTTATCAAATGTCAGCCATGAAGTTTACATAGCCATATGAACTATATAGTTAAATTTCCTGGGCAGGCAGAGTTCTTTGGCTTCTTTTAAATCTAGTTTAAAACTAGATTTCCTTCTCATGCTAAATTGATTGAAGTGTATCTATGGACATCCATAGAAACCATGACTTGTTGCATATTGGGCTCCATTATTCTCTGGATATAGATCTTAATGAACTATTGCTGCTAGAGAACATGATATATCTGACAATCCAACTAAGACCTAGACACACTGCATGTACTATATCCTAAGCATTTTTCTTATGATACATAAACCTGGCCTTAGGCCATGTCTGTACAATAGAATTCTGCCTCACTGAACAATTCATTTGGTATGATATGTTTTGATCTGTCTGCACAGCTCTTGAGTAGAGGATGTCTTAATGAGCCACAGCAAATTGCAAGGGCCAATTTCTAGCTTCTGTCACATACTATAGCCATGACCGCAATTAAAGTTATAGATTGTTTCTAAGCATTATTCATTGTTAGTGACTCAAGCCATAGCTTGGCAAACTCTCATTAACACCTTGATGGAATGGAGAACATACATATCAGACAGCTTTGAGCTGAAGGTACTACTCTACCTACTGGGATATTGTAAAATTTGATTGACAGTAATTGCTGCCTTATGCTTCCAATTATCTAATTAGTGATTGCCACTACATATGCTACCAATTACATACAGCTAGCATGGCTTTAGAGATTCCATCCAAAACTGTCACTGAATCTCTGAATATTGCACTGAGTCTGCCTTGAAAAAAACGCTTCTTGAATTGATGCATATGTGGACTATGAAGAGTTTTATTTGAGACAATATTAGTAATATTTTAAACAAGCATAACTTTTTTTAAGCAAAACTTTTTAGTTAGCATAATTTTATTGAAAATAAAATTTGAAAAGTAAAAGAGGTGATACACATATTAAAGATAAATTCTAAAGCAATCTCAATATCTGATTAACAATTCATAACAATAAGATTTCTGCCTCAGTTCTTTTAATTATGGAAGAAGATTAAGGAGTTATTAGAACATCACGTTTTTCATTTTTAATTTATTCATTTCATGAACACATATTAAGTAAGGATCATTTCACACAATGTATTAGATATAAAAATAATAGCAGATATAAAGATTAAAGACAATTTTGTAACATAGTGGACACCAATACACAAATATTATAAATCATGATGCAAGAGTTTAAAAGATACAAGTACTAAACTTTATACTCATTCAGTTCAGTTAACTTCAGTTCATTCACTCAGTCGTGTCTGACTCTTTGTGACCCCATGAATCACAGAACGCCAGGCCACCCTGTCCATCACCAACTCCCGGATTTCACTCAAACTCACGTCCATCGAGTCAGTGATGCCATCCAGCCATCTCATCCTCCGTTGTCCCCTTCTCCTTCTGCCCCCAATCCCTCCCAGCACCAGAGTCTTTTCCAGAGTCAACTCTTCGCATGAGGTGGCCAAAGTACTGGAGTTTCAGCTTTAGCATCATTCCTTCCAAAGAAACCCCAGGGCTGATCTCCTTCAGAATGGACTGGTTGGATCTCCTTGCAGTCCAATGGACTCTTAGGAGTCTTCTCCAACACCACAGTTCAAAGGCATCAATTCTTTGGCGCTCAGCTTTCTTCACAGTCCAACTCTCGCATCCATACATAACCACTGGAAAAACCATAGCCCTGACTAGACGGACTTTGTTGGCAAAGTAATATCTCTGTTTTGAATATGCTATCTAGGTTGGTCATAACTTTCCTTCCAAGGAGTAAGTGTCTTTTAATTCCATAGCTGCAATCACCATCTGCAGTGATTTTGGAGCCCCCCAAAATAAAGTCTGACACTGTTTTCACTGTTTCCCCATCTATTTCCCATGAAGTGATGGGACCAGATACCATGATCTTCGTTTTCTGAATGTTGAGCTTTAAGCCAACTTTTTCACTCTCCTCTTTAACTTTCATCAAGAGGCTTCTTAGTTCCTCTTCAATTTCTGCCATAAGGGTGGTGTCACCTGCATATGTGAGGTTATTGATGTCTCCTGGCAATCTTGATTCCAGCTTGTGCTTCTTCCAGCCCAGCTTTTCTCATGATGTACTCTGCATAGAAATTAAATAAGCAGGGTGACAATATACAGCCTTGATGTACTCCTTTTCCTATTTGGAACCAGTCTGTTATTCCATGTCCAGTTCTAACTGTTGCTTCCTGACCTGCATACAAATTTCTCAAGAGGCAGGTCAGGTGGTCTGGTATTCCCATTTCTTTCCCAATTTTCCACAGTTTATTGTTATCCACATAGTCAAAGACTTCGGCATAGTCAATAAAGCAGAAATAGATGATTTTCTGGAACTCTCTTGCTTTTTCAATGATCCAGAGGATGCTGGCAATTTGGTATTTGGTTCCTCTGCCTTTTTCAAAACCAACTTGAATATCTCATTAGAGATTAGATTTAGCTCAATGGAGAAAAATATGTTTAAACTGATAGTGTAAAATTTCAATTCATGCTTGAAAAATAAAATTCCAATTGCCTAAAAAAGGAGATGAAGTTTGCTTCACAAAAAGGGAATAAGAAGGGCAAAGATGATTCATTTACAAACAATAAAATGACACCTAATCACATGTCTTGTCTAGCATACCAACCTATCCAAATAGCAGAATTTTAGTAATCTGCAAATATGATGCTAGTCATTTGAAAATTTTCTCCTCTTTGTTTCTACTATGTCTTGGGGAAATACCAGAAATACATAGTTGACATTTCAAAGCAAAAGCCAGAAAAGTTGCAATATAAATAATAAAATTTCTAAGAAATCTTTGGGAATAGTGATATATATTCATTTTTATAGCTATTTGTTCATCTTTTCCTGTTTTATTGGCATCCACTTATGTAATTCCAGTGTATCAAAGCTATTCACTAAAATT
>SJYM01011029.1:21831-34302 GCA_006410775.1 Tragelaphus imberbis | reverse complement strand
AGAATCGAGTTCCATAATATGAATGGATACAAGCTCTTCCCTATTTAATACAGCTCGGGAAACTTATTCTTTGAATTAATGCCATACAATTTGCAAACACTTCAGGCTAATTTTAGACTGATGTATCTATTTGTGTAAATTATGGCTTGGAGGGGCTTCCCTTGTGGCTCTGCTGGTAAAGAATCTGCCTGCAATGTGGCAGACCTGGGTTTGATCCCTGGGTTGGGAAGATCCCCTGGAGAAGGGAACGGCTACCCATTCCAGTTTTCTGGCCTGGAGAATGCCATGGACTGGAATTCCAGTATGGTCCATGGTGTTGCAAAGTGTCTGACATGACTGAGTGACTTTCACTTTCACTTTTCTCTCTCTTTTAACCACATCTTGGTTCTGAGTTCTTGATTGGCAACTCATTTTTTTCCTGTACTGTAAAAGCCACTTAAATTAGCTATTCATTATTATTCTGCCTCAAAAAAAAAAAAAAAAGAAATCATAAGTTTCCCAGATCAAATGCCATAGACACATGACACCAGGAAAATTCACGTGTTCCACTTTTATCCATTGTCCTAGTCACTCTTTAAAGATAGAGATGATGTTCCTACACACTTGAGGTTTTTCAGTTCAGTTCAGTTGCTCAGTCATGTCCGACTCTTTCCGACCCCATGAATTGCAGCACGCCAGCCCTCCCTGTCCACCACCAACTCCTGGAGTTCACCCGAACTCTTGTCCATTGAGTCGGTGATGCCATCCAGCCCAGGTTTTTAGTTTGTGTTAATTTTGTTCCAAACTGAAAGAAACAAAAGAGGCTGAGGAGGATTGATTCTGGTTTGTAAGCAGCTGTAAGTTGTCTTTCAATCTGCACAGTGTACTTTATATACAAGTCTTTCAGTACATTTACTTGATTTATCCAATTATTTTTAAACTCCTTAAAGAATTGCTTGTTGAGAGGCAGCCTGTTGTGGGGATACTCAATCCTTCCACCACTGCCCCCCACAACCCAGCCTAGCACAGGAATGGGCTAGGGAGGGATCTGAGGGCCAAAAGGGAACACTGATGAGCTTCTTTAGAGTTCAGTATTAAGAGTCCTTTAATATTTCCAACGCATTAATGTGTATGAAGCTGAGAGACTCTAGCTAAACAGCCAAGGTAAAAGTATTAATATCATAAATTTCTCATGTTAATATTTTCGTCTTTTGGAACCACTCAGAGTGGTTTCTGTTTTCCTAACAGTGTTTCTGTTTTGGAAATTGTCTGATGCACTTGGCTGAAATATAAAATATGTAAGAATTCTGGATACATTTATGTGTAGTTAGAACTGGCATACCATTTGTGTCCTTTTGACCATTATTTCACAGAGTACTTATAATAGATGATTTTTTAAAAATATGTAGAAGTTGAACTTGTAGCAATATTATTGAAAGTGACTTCTAGTAACACATGGATTTCAAAAATAATTCAAAGAATTGAATAAATGTAAAAAAATCATTACTGGGGATTCCTAAGTGTTTCAGTGGTAAAGAACCCACCTGCCAATGCAGGAGATGCAGTTATAATCCCTGGGTAGGGAAGATCCCCTGGAGAAGGAAATGACAACCCATTCCAGTATTCTTGCATGGGATTTTCTTCCAGAAAATCCCATGGACAGAGGAGTCCGATGGGCTAGTCCACGGGATGGCAAAGAGTCAGACATGACTGAGCATCATACACACACACAATAAACTATTATGTTTATAATATGATACTTTGATATTTTTCAGTTTATTTTAAAAGGCATAAAAATGATATGGTTTGATAGCTGTTGGGAAAGATTGATAGAGCGTGATATTAATAAAAGTATAGTAATGCTAGAGTTAAGGCACAGCTGCAGCTGTTTACTGGAAAAATCTTTCAAATTTGCTGTATGTTTGAAAAGTTCATGATAAAATTCTGGAAAAAAAGTCAAATTTTGTAGATTCCAAAACAAGTTCAATTTTGACACTCAGAATCAATGATCTATGGTTCATAATCAATATTTTGTTCTCCTGGAAGAAAAGTGAAAATGTTAGTCACTTAGTCATGTCCAGCTCTTTGCGACTCCATGGACTGTAGCCTCCTAGGCTCCTCTGCCCATGGGACTCTCCAGGCAAGAATACTGGAGTGGGTCACCATTCCCTTCTCCAGGGAGTCTTCCTGACCCAGGGATTGAACCCAGGTCTCCTGCATTGCAGGCGAATTCTGTACTGTCTGAGCCACCAGGGATGCCCCTAATTAGCTAAAAGCTAATAAGAAAAGCATGCTTAAATACAAAACAGTCTTTTTTATACACTACCACTGTTTTGTAGGACGTCAAATAACTGTAACTTTGAAATTTTGGGAGCATCATCGTATAGTCATAAAGGCTAGATTCATAATTGAAATGTAAGAAATTAACATTATTTTTAATTTCACATAATTTCTCAGAGCATTTATGGCTATAACTGAGGACCTTTTTATCTATTCATCTATTGGTGGACACTTGGGTTGTTTTCCATGTTTGACTGTTGTGAATGATGCTGCATGAACATGGAAGTACAAATATCTTTTCAATAACCTGTTTTCATCCCATTTGGTTATATACCCAGAAGTGGTATTGCTGGATCATAAGGTAGTTTAGTTTTTTTTTTTAAGTTTTAAAATATCAGTCCTCAGTTTTCTAAATGAAATGTTTTATAGTTGCTTGAATTCTTGAAATATTTTATAATATGCATGTGGTACACTTTACAATGTATTAGTTTTATAGTCAGAAAAAATTAAGATATAAAAATGAAGGTGATGAGCACACACTACAGAGAGTTTAAAAATTAGAGGAAAATTGTAGTTTTGTTTAATTTTTTGAGGACTCGCCATACTGTTTTCTATTTGTCTGCATTTAAATTACAGGTAGTCCCAAATTTTTTTTTTAATAAAATATAAGAAAGATAACCCTGGAATACTGAGGTAAGTATGGTATCAAGTATCAAGGCTTATTAACCTCATGTATCATATATCTTTGTTGTTGTAAAAATTTTGCTCTGTTTTTAAATTTGGGGCATTTAGAGAATAATGCTAACCTGATTATCATTCTCAAGAGAGCTTTCAAGAGTTCATTAAAAGTTAAGATGAGAACAGCATGCTCTATGAAGCAGCTATTTTTAACAGAACCAAATTTGAATTCACCTACTTTAAAGCTTTTCACTCTTTTTAGAAAATATTTCCGTCAATAATGTTTAGATTATATAAGTCTATTGAGGTCGCAGTTTATAGACCCATCTCACAATGATCTGACATTTTTGCATCTTGGCTACATTCATGAGAACCAAAATTTTTTCTCTTCAAGGGCAGTCCAAATAGAGAAGCAGAGTATATAGGTTTGCTTTAGACAAAGAAGCAAACAAAGTCTCAGAATGTTCAGTTAATTGACAGTCCTCAACTGTATATATTTATGCTTTGATTTGGTAAAAATATTTTGCCATATGGAAGCCTCACTTTGTGGCAAAGGGCTCCTTTTAAAAGTGAAAGTTTTAAATTCCATTAAAAAATAAAGTCCTTCAACAAGAAGTATACTTTTGTCTTGAATTTAAATGAAAAAATAAAAACCAGTCACTGAAAGCTGTAACATCTTAGTAATTTAGTGATATCACACAAAATCTTTTACATGTATTTATAGTATATTATAGATTTCTCTAGAGAAATACTGGAAACTATTTTTGAGATCACAAATACATTTAAAAATAGTTACTGGGCTATATTTTTGAAATGTTGAGGCTGGAACAGATCATGGATCTTTGTTTCTGGTTTCCTTTATCTGGAATGTGCTTGCTTTGTTCTGTGGTACCAGCTTAGAGTCACTTTTTCTTGGTCTGTCTCCTTGTCCCTGAAGGAAACTGTGGCTCATCTATGTTTTTTTTTTCCTCCCAAGTAAGCACCCTGTAGCGCTTACTTCCATGTTGACTCCTGTATTTTCTGCACTAGAACCTAAGCCCGATTTGGGCAGGTATTGTTTTATGCATGGCTCATTGGGCACTGTTTCCAGCCCTCTGAACACAGTAAGTGCTCAGTGAATTGGAATGCCCTCTCGTGTTCCAGAGGGCTGACTTACCTTCTGAAGCCTCCCTCTTCTCTAGGGTCATTTTGATGTCAAGCAGCATTGCAGTGGTCTTGAAAGAGAGAACTAGTATCAGGGTCCTCCTTTTTCTTTCTCCATAATGTGTGTGTTTATTTGAAGAGCCTGGGTATATGATTCTAAGTCTCTCTGAGTCTTCCAGGAAGCAGATGCATACATGAAGTTTTCATGGAAGAAGGTTTAAGGAAGGGGTCATTTAAAGGTGGAAAGGGTTGAGTTGACCAACCTGAGATAGAAAGTGCTCACTCAGGGACTAACTAGTATTAAAGGGAAAAAAACTGGACAAAACTTATGGCAGCAAAACCAGCTTTTATTCAGGAACTGTTGAAATAGAGGAAGAGGGTAGGGTCCTCAGAACAAAGCTGGATTTAACTCTGAATACAGCATGGACAGTGGGGATTTATTGACCAGGGTGGGGGTCAGTCGATGGAAAATTACTAAGTGGAGGAAGGGGAATGTTTGGCTCAACTGACCCAACAAGAGTTTTACTGAAGGTTGGCTAGAGTGATCAGGTATCACCTGAGGGATCTAGGGATGAGGAACTTGGTCAGGTGATCAGATACTGAGGATGGGAAATTATCCATAAAGTGACTTAGCAGAATTTTTGCTATAATGGACAACATAGACATGGACATGGAAGTCTAAAAGTCGAGGTCTAGTTGAGGTTTTGGAGGCATCTGGCTGGAGGGAAGCTGTTACCACCTGCAGACCTGAGAGGTAGAGGGAAGATCATTTCAGGAAGCTGAGGCTTATAGGAGGCAACCACTGCGAGAATTCTGACCCAGTAAGGATGGGAGATTGGAGAGCGGAGAGTAGATAAACCTAGATGGCCAACCCAACAGGAGGCCAGGCAGCGAGGAAGCCCAGGCATAGAGGTCATTCTTGGAGTGAAAGCCAAGGAGAGGAGGATGCAGGAGACAGGACGGGTTTGTGGAGACAGATCAGACATACTCTGACTGGCTGATGCCTTTAGACAGATTGTTCATTGCCTTGAAAGCTGTTTTCTTTTCAATAAAATGTGAACAATAAAACCTAATTTGTAACTGCAAGGTTGAAAGAAAATATATAAGACACTTAGCATCAGTTCAGTTCAGTCTCTGTTGTGTCCGACTCTCTGCGACCCCATGGACCGCAGCACGCCAGGCCTCCCTGTCCGTCAATTCCCGGAGTCCACCCAAACCCATGTCCATTGAGTCGGTGATGCCATCCAGCCATCTCATCCTCTGTCATCCCTGTCTCCTCCTGCCTTCAATCTTTCCCAGCATCAGGGTCTTTTCAAATGAGTCAGCTCTTTGCATCAGGTAGCCAAAGTATTGGAGTTTCAGCTTCAACATCAGTCCTTCCAATGAACACCCAGGACTGATCTGCTTTAGGATGGACTGGTTGGATCTCCTTGCAGTCCAAGGGTCTACTCCAACACCACAGTTCAAAAGCATCCATTCTCTGGTGCTCAGCTTTCTTTATAGTCCAACTCTCACTTAGCCTAAGTCACTATAATTTCCTTGTTCTTGGTGTTCTGAGCATAGGCATATTTTGAATCTCTGAGCTTCTAAATTCTGAACTTTCCTCTGATTGGAGAGTTAGCACATACTTCAAAAATATCAAGAATGGGCTGAAGTTAAAGATATGGCAGTGTGGTTAACGCAGAAAAACAATTTAATTTGGTGAATTTAAACTTTTGCTTTACCTAGCTCATGAGAAAGAAGCTGATTGTGAACAAGGCAGGGGCTGTGTGTGTACAGAAAAGATGTCCATCTGTGTGTCTGGGGCTATTGGATGGTGCTCTGAGTCCGGCTGGGGGTGTTCACATCCTGGATCTACCTCTGTGACCTTCAGCAAGTTACTTAACATCCCTGTGTGCTCATTTCCACATCTTTGTAAATGGGGGTAACGATGTTGTTTCTCATGGAATAAGATGAGAGACACACATTCTGAGAACAAGTCCTGGGATGTAATAAAGATTTATTTGATATTATTCCACAGACATGTAATAATTTTAATGCATACATGTTGTTATATGTCCACCCATAAGTAATTCAGTTATAATTAAGCTTGTTTTGAATAAAGGATTTTGCTGACAATAACTATACCAGTGACAAACAGGTCTCTTTTTGTTTCTGTATAGCCTATTTGAACTGGTCATCTGATGGATTATATTGACATTAGCCTTGAAACAAAGCTGAAATAGAGTTTAAATTACATCTTTTTGGATTAATTGTGCTCTGTAGATATTTTTCTTCTTTGCATTAGATCTTTATTGTATATCGAAATGCCTTAAGAAACTCCTTTGGTTAAATATTTTTCTGTTAATGTGAAGTAAAATCATTTGGGTATTTATGCATGCATGTGTGTATATGTATGTATATGTGTGTGTATGTTTATAAGATGATTTTCAGGTATATATAATTTATTATTATAAAAAACTATACTCTGAAAATGAGTTTATATTTACCCTTATATCAGTTGTTTCTAGTTTACATGTTCAATTAATATAATCCAATCAAATAGACTAAAGATTAGAATATAATTTCATGTAAGTATGAGATGAAGTAATTATAGTTATAAATTATTAAAAAATAACCTTTGTTCTTATTCAGAATAAATTCATCAAGTCATTATAATCGTATTAACTAATAAATGGGAGAATAAAGTTGGGTAAGTTATTTTTAGGAGGAATTCTAGCAATATTATAATCTGTAAGAAATTATTCTGACCCCCACCCCCAGCCCCACTTGCACCCTGGTCAGAGTGGTAACACCCAGGATTCATGGTTTTCCTCAGTCAGTAGAAGTTGCTAAGTGGCCAGACAAGAAATTCAGGCAAGCTCTTATTGGGACCCCTGCTGCAGCAGTGAGTGAACGTCACTCAGTCGTGTCTGATTCTTTGCTATCCCACGGACTGTAGCCCCCAGGCTCCTCTGTCCATGGAATTCTCCAGGCAAGAATACTGGAGTGGGCAGTCATTCCATTTTCCAGGGGATCCTCCCAACTCAGGGATTGAACCCAGGCCTCCTGCATTGCAGGTGGATTCTTTACCATCTGAGCCACCCAGCAGAGGGGCAGTAAAAGTGAGTAGCAGGTTCCCTTGCCTTCCCCCCAAGGTGAGGTGAGTGTGTTCCTTATAGGGTGATGGTAGGGGTGTTTCCAGGGGTCAGTGGTGAGTGCAGGGCCAAATGCATAGTACCCTGCTTTGCTCCCAATACCCTGATTCTGTCCCTGCTTGTCAGAAGTGAGGGATTTTTTTTTTTTTTTTTGGACTATTTTGTATCTTGCCCATAATTTGCCGGGACTGCACAAGTGCACAGTTATTTTTAGTCCCTTTTAGTTTCTTTGTGTTCTGTTGACTCAGGAGACATTTTTCCGGGTACCGCACTGCAGTATCCCCAGTCCCCGGTCCCAGCCTGTTTCAAGAGCACTGGCCTGTTGTACACACCTAAGAGAAAAACATTCTCCACCAACATTTCTAAAGGGCTCAGTTCATGGACACGTACAGTCCATAAAATTAGCAGACGTTTGGAACATCTCCCAGTAAGTTTTTAAAATACAAAAACTAAAGATACTTCTAATGAAAGAGTTCTGCCTTTTGAAAGATCTTAACCACTGACACCTGTGCTGAATATTTTAAAAAATATTTTGAATTATTTCAAGAGTAACTAAAGAAAAGATAATGGCTGACTCTTGATATATGTCAGATTTGAAGCTTCACTTGTTCTCATTTTTAAAATAGTTTTATCTTACAAAAAATGAAGCAAATGTTTCATAACTGGTGTGTTAACTTCTGAAAGTGAGCATTTTTTTTTAAAGATCTTGGCTCATATCAGTGCCTATTATCAATCTGTACCTAATTTTTTTACTTAATAGCAGCAAGAAAAAACTGTTCTGCCTCAATCAGGGGCACATACACTGGGGCTGGAATGAAAGGAAATGCATTTCTCAGGCACTCCTTGAGTGGGGATTTGTTTAAAATGTAGGTGGTTCTGCTTTAAAGCTCACTGCTCTGAACATTTTGAACCCTTTGCTTCATTAATCACATTCATTCTGAAATACTTTTCAATTTAAAACAGGAGATAATTGTAATACCTTGAAGCAAATGAGATGTTATTTCAATAATTAAATCCAGAATGAGATGCCAACACATTAGCCCCGCTGCTGTGTCTGCCTGTTAATAGGGACTCGCATTCCCATTGGTCACACTGATTCCTTTCTTTTCCAGTTGAGGTAGAAGTACTGCATACTAATCGTATTCTAATGCCTTTTATAAGAGGTAAAATGTGTGTTGAAGCCCTATCACACTGTTTTAAATTAATCTAACTTTGCAAAAATTATAATAATTATATGACATGTTGCTTTCATCCCATGCAAATATGCATCAGATTTAAGAAAATAATTTTACATAACAATCAGGTTACTTGACTACTAAGTGCATGCTTTCTCACTAATGAATTTGTTGGTAGAATCAGGAGGCTTTTTATTAGCTTTGTCAAGCTGCAGAAACTTTCAGTGTTTAAAATGGGCCTCAGCATTTTGGCTGAGAGTATAAAGCCTATGGACTTGGAGGGTGTGTGATTGGCTCTGCCAAGAAGAGAAAGCATCTATTTTCTCAAAATAGTGTGATATTTTGGAGGGGGTATATCATTTTCATCAGGGACACAGCTCCTATATTAAAATACTAAACTTGGCTATGTTGTTTATATCAGACTACACAGGCAAACGGAAGTTTCTGTTTATAGAAGTGACCTAAATATATGATTTTTCTTAAAGAACTATGAATACTTATGGTAAATGGGTTTTCCTTTTGGTGAAGATTATTATGCTCTTTGTTTCCTAAGAAGCTAAAAACGACTTAGTTCTTCCTGCTCCTTATTTTAATGCTTGTTTATGCCCTTTTATGTCAAATCTTACCTTAATAATAATAAAAACCATAGTAAAAAATAACTGACGCATATTAACACTTACTGAATACTTCCTGAGTGATGGACTCTGTGCTTAATGCTTTGGAAGCTTGCTGCCCCAGTCCTCCCCAAAAAAATATATAAAAGGGATATTCTTATTATCTATGTTTTTTAAGCAAAGAACCCAGGACCACTGGTGGTGGAGTCACTTACCTGATGTCCTGCAGCAAATGTGCACAGAGCTAGTCTGGCTCCAGGACTCCAGCTGTCAACTTCTCCATCATCCTGAGCTGACAGGGGTGGGTGGATGCCGAGAGAGCAGAATCAAAGATGGAGGTCCTGTTTTTTCAAAAGTGTATCAGATATAACCTTTAATACACTCTTATCAGAAGAATCAGAGAACCCTCATCCCCTGCAAGCCCCTTTCCTCCGGGATTCTCTTTGTGGTTTCCATTTTTTTGCCACTTGGCTCACTGAGTCCTGCCTGTTCTGTCTGTAGCACCTTTTATCCTGAGTGGTTCTGAGTCTCTGCTCTTGTACTCCCGTTTGTTTTGAGTGTAGCATTCTAGCGATTAGCACCATCTGTTATTTGGGTTTATCTGGCTCTTCTCCTGGTGGAGGATGTGCTTTTGCTTTTGTTTAAAGACGAACGGAGCTTTTGTTTCCCACGTGTACACCACTGTTACGATGTTTCTAGTTCAAGGCAGAATCTTTTCTTGCTGCCACAAGGAATTTGAAGGGCTGGCCTGGGAAGAGTGCTGGTGCACCGCCCTACCTCCAAAGGTGCATCTGTAGGGATCTTCCCGGAGGCCAGCGGTGCCCATCCTTTTTGGCACCAGGGACTGGTTTCCTGGAATGCAGTTTTTCCAAGGATTGGGGGTGTGGGATGTTTTGGGGATGATTCAAGCACATTACAATATTGTGCTAATGATCTGTATTTGCTGCCATTGCCTAGCACTAGCATTACCCCCTCAGATCATCAGGGATTATAATCTCATAAGGAGTGCACCACCTACATCCTTCGTGTGCCTGTGTGGTTCACAGTAGGGATTCACACTACTAGGAGAATCTAATGCCTCCGTTATCTGACAGAAGGCAGACCTCAGGCGGTAATGCAAGAGATGGCGAGCAGCTGTATGCGCAGGTGAAGCTTCTCACCCTCACACCTCTGCTGTGGCCCAGTTCCTGACAGGCCCCAGCAGGGGCTGGGGACCCCGTTGTAGGCCATTGTTTTACAGGAGCTGCTAATGATCAGAGGGCATCCTTGGCTTCCACCCTCCTTTCAGAGCCTTAGATTAGGGGATGGCTCTGCCTGCAGGCTTCCCATCCCTCCCATACCTTAGATTCAGCTGGCTGTGCTTCATGGAAATTGAACTCCCATACGTGCGCACTGATCGTTTTAAATCTTCCTGAGGCCTCACCCCACCCCGCTGCAGTAGTTTGCTTTCTGGGACCCCCTTGTCTTTCCTCCTTCCCTTCCATTTCTTGAAATAAATGAAAGACTTGGGTGAGAAAGTTCACTGTTGTCTTTCCTGCTCTCCATTCTGACCCCTCACACTGCTGTGAATTAACCCCAGGACTCTCCATCTGCAGCTGTACATTCTTTGTTTCCCACCCAGGCCAAGTCTCTTCATCCTCATGAATGAAGACAGTTGATATGATCATTATCTTTCCAGAGTCCAGATTCACAATTCAGGGCCTTGTTTCCTTCCTTCCACCAAGGCTGTGAACTGCTTGCATTTCTCTCTCCTTCTTTTACACCTATTCAAGCGTTTTCTTTGTCTTGGACTCCTTTCCCCTCTAGAAGATTGGTAAACTGTTTATAATTTCAAATCCCTCTTTCACAAGGCAGTTTTTTATAAACAACACAAGATAATTTCTATTTTACATGAGTTTTTATGGTTAGTTCATAGGAAAGCAAACAGAATTTACAAAATTAGCAAATAATGAGTATCATAGAGATGCAAACCCTCTGAAGTCTGAATGCAAAGTGAAATAAGAGCTAAGTGTGCTTTCTACTATTCCCCACAACTGACTTCCTGCACTGGTGCCTCTGCCAGCCTCTGGTTTTTATTTGGGGCTCAGCCAGCCTAGCAAAGCCAATGAGATTCTGGCTCCAGCAGAATGAGGCTGACCTGGCTGTTGGGTCAGCTGTTAACCCTTCCTGTCCAGAGTGCTTGTGGCCCACTGATGCTTTCATTCTCTGCAGCCTTTCTGATTAGTTCACAACCATGGCCCTAGTCACCACCCAACTTATATCTGCGCAATGATTCATCACATCACCCTAAGAAACATGCTTCTTGTCCCTTATTAGCACGAATGTTCTTCTTTTGTGGTGAACTAAATGCTGGGAAAATACCTTACTTAATGAGATAGAGTTGGAAGGAATGGCTTTTAAGGGAAACATGATTTGTTGAGAAAGCATATTTTTTGTTTGTTTTGTTAATTTTTATTTTTCTTTATGTAAATGTAGTTGACTTACAGTAATACATTAGTTTGGAAAGGTGTACTTTTTTATAATTGAAATATAATTTATTTGCAATGTTGTTTTAGTTTCTGCTATGCAGCAAAGTGAATCAGTTATACATATACATATATCCACTTTTGTTTTTACCTTCTTTTCCCATGTAGGCCATTACAGAGTATTGCATAGAGTTCCCTGTGCTATACAGGGGCTTCTTATTAGTTATCTATTTTACATATAGTAATGTGTATATGTCTATCCCAATCTTCCAATTTATCAATAGCTTTAATGTGACTATATCTTAAAGATTTTGTCTGTCCTTGGCATAACTATTATGCTATGGAAACAAAAAATAACTCCGGGGTAAATGTCCTTTAAAAGTATGAATTAGACTTCCAAAAATAATTGAGGCCAAAGTGTTTTTAATATATTCATTGACTTTCTAAGTGCACAAGATTCTTTATCAAATAGAAGTTGAACTGAGGCTTAATTTATATGTGGAGTATCATTATTTTGCAATTTGTCTTGAGTTCAGCAGAGGTTAAAAAAAAAACAAAAACCTTTTTTTAAAGGTTTTAAAGAGATAGCAATTTCTGGTGACTGTACCCAGAAGGCTAAGGGTGTTACTGGATTGAACTTGGCTCTGCTCATTGGCTGTGTAGCAAGGCATAACATGGAGTTGTGGGGAAGGAAAGTACGGCGTTTATTGAAGGGCACCAAGCAAGGAGAAGGACAGACATTGCTCAGAAGACCTGAACTCCCCATTGGGTTTCAGGGAAGGGTTTTTAATGGCAAGATTTGGGACAAGCGTTGCAGGTCTTAGACTTTGTACAAAGTTATAATTTTTTAAATTGAATTATAGTTAATTCACAGTGTGTTGATTTCAGGTGTACAGCAAAATGATTCAGTTATACATACATATATATGATATGTACACATCTGATATATATATATAAAATCTTTTCCAGATTCTTTTCCATTATAAGTTATTATAAGATA
>SJYM01011016.1:32944-167838 GCA_006410775.1 Tragelaphus imberbis | reverse complement strand
GGTGTCCTTTCTGTATTCTGGCAGTTTGTGGAGTTTCCTTTATCATGGAATTTCCTTGCTGTGTGAGGGTTTGTACAGGTGGCTTGTCAAGGTTTCTTGGTTACGGAAGCTTGTGTTGGTGTTCTGGAGGGTGGAGCTGGATTTCTTCTCTCTCTTTTCTAAGACAATGGATTGCTTTTCTGCATGCCTGATGTCCTCTGTCAGCATTCAGAAGTTGTTTGTGGAATTTACTTGGCGTTTAAATGTACTTTTGATGAATTTGCAGGGGGAGAAAGAGGTCTACCCGTCCTATTCCTCCACCAACTTAGCTCCTTCCTGTCCTGTGGAGTTTTGAGAGAGGACATCGGACTGCTGTCTAGGCCCTGCAGGAAAAGAAGGACCTCATCTAGGGAAGAAGGTGGAATCTCCTGGTTTTTCTCGAGCTGCCGCATGATGTGTGTGGTTTCTCTCGAGTTATGACAGGGAACTCAAGGAGCCTCTTGTGTCCCCAGGGAGGTCCAGTCTCCATTTGAGTTGCGAGGGGGAGTGCGGCATTGCTCTCAAGTCATGGCAGGGGAATCAGGCCTCAAGACCCGTTGAAGGGGGAATCTCCAGGTCTTTCTTGAGTTGCGGCAGGACAAACTGGGTTCCCTTGACTTGTGATGGTGACTTCAGGTAGCTTCTCATGGTACCTATGGGAAGTCAGGAATACTGTAGAGTTGGGTGTGTCGTCCTGGGACTCCACTGGGGTGCATTGGAAGAGGGCCTCATCTCGAGTGGAGGTGGGAAACTCAGGATACCTCTCATGTTCTGACATGGGTCTCTGGGTGTGTATGCAATTTCAAACACGGAGTCAGGTCTCGGCCTCTGTGGAGGCATGGAACTCTTCTTTCATCTCGAATTCTCAAAGGTGTTAAAGGCCTCCAGGCGAGTTGAATTTGGAACCTGACCCTCTTTTCCAATGAGCAATTGGGGCATCAGGAGTCCTTTCGTGTTTTGAGTGGATTCTCAGCTGACATTCGAATCAGTGCAAGGGAATCAGGCCTGATCTCGACTGGATGGGAAAATATGTGGCTTTCGAATTGTGACAAGACCCCTGGGTTCCCCTCCAGTGTCAAGTAGATAGCATCCTTCTCTCGAGGTGCAACGGGGATGTCAGCATTCCTTTCCAGGAGAAGCAGGGCAATCAAACTTCATTTCAAGTTGAGAAGGGGAAAATGGGCCTCTTCTTGACTTGTGGTGGGAGACTCTGTTGCTCTCCAGTGGCGACTGTGTCAAGTACCCTTTCGAGTTCCTAGAGGGAACATGGGGTTTCTTTGTAAACACTACACTGTAAATTGACCTCCTCAAGCGTTCAGGTGAGAATTTCCTGTTTTGCGTGGAGCTCTGGCGGGAAACTTAGAGTTCCTCTCGAGTTATGTGTCGACCTGAGGGACCCGCTCGTGTCTCCTCAGGGAAGTCAGATCTCCTCTGATGTTGCGAGGGGCACCTATAGATTCCTCGCGCTTGGTAGCAGGGATCAATAGGGCCTCATCTCGAGTTGAGGCAGGAACTTCAGTGTTCCATTCCAATTCTGACATCGATCTTGGGGTCTCTGTGGAGTTTGAACCCAGGGGAATCCGAAGACAACCCTATAAAGTGCACAGTATTCCCCCTTCTCATAGGCACCAAAGGAAGCTGCCAGAAGTCACCGTCACAACCCCAGGGAACCTAGGGATTCTTACAGTAACTCGAGAAACACCTCGAGATACGCCCTTCAACAAGTCCTCAAGCTCGATTACCCTACCATCAATCGAGAGCCATCCTGGGTCCTCCTCGCTACTATAATGGGCACTGGTTTCCCAGGGGACACAAGATAGGCTCCCTGAGTTCCCCGTCAAAGCTCAAGAGAAACACCACACGTTGAAACACAGCTCGAGAAAATACAATGAGATTCCCCTTACATCGCCACATGAGGCCCTTCTTTTCCTGCCGGGCCTAGAGAGCAGACCCGAGTCCTCTCTCAAAACTCCACAGAAGGCTTGATTGCCTTGATTTTAACACAATGGGTTTCAAGAGCTTGCCTTGGCCACTCGAGAGGAGTTCTTTGTTTCAACACGAGACGAGGCCTGACTCCCCGGCTGAAGCTTGAATGCAACCCTGGTAAGCCTAGCGCCCCTGAAGGGGAACACGGGGTTTTCTGGACACACGCCTAGAAGACTAGAAGAGGTCTCTCTGCCCTGCAGCGACTCGAGAGCAATTCCCAGCTCTCTCACGGCATTTGGAATGGGGATTGGTCTTCCCTGGGGCCACACGAGAGGCTCCCTGTGTTCGGGGTCGTAACTGGAGAATCCTGCCGTAAGTCGAGAATAACTACATCGTTGCCCAGTCATCGCCATGGTAGGACATTTCCCGCTGCAGCGGGTTGAGAGAAATCCCACGAACCCATTGAATCATAGAAACGGAAAAAGAGAGCCTTGAGGAAATGGCAAATGTGGCTCAACATACCGGTCTCACTGGAGAGGAACACCGAGGATTCTGGCACAACTTCCTCTGAGCCCTGTCTTCCCTCCTGATCTCGACATGAGGGTCAATTCCCCTGGTGTGCCTGCACAGGGATCCCGACCTTCCATCAAACCTCAGCAGGAGGCCCTTCTCACTTGGAAACTCGAGAGGAATCCTCGTGTTTCATGCCACATTCCGAAAGACACCGATTTCCCCGTCCACTCAAGAGAAGTCCCGATGCCTGTGCACCTTTTCCAATGGAACCCCGAGGATGAAGTCACCATATGAAGGAGCACTGACACCCTGGGTGCATCCTCCCGAAAGAGCCTCTGGTTCCAAGGACAACTCAACAAGTGGCCTGAGACTTGATGAACACCTCGAGAGGAAAACGGAGTTTCATGCCTCCACACAAGGCGAGGCCTAACTCCCTGTTCAAGTCCCCCAAAGACCCCGAGTTCGATGTCAGAACAGGAGAGGAAGCCTAAGATTCTGGCCTCACCACCAGATGTGGCCCTCTTCCATGGCACTGAACCCAGGGGAATCCCAAGTCAACCCTATCAACTGCACAGTATTCCCCCTTCTCTTAGGCGCCAATGGAAGCTGCCAGAGGTCACCGTCACAAGCCCAGGGAAAATAGGGATTCTTACAGCACCTCGAGAAACACCTCGATATACCCTCTTCAACACGTCTTGAGGCCTGAATCCCCTGCCGTGACTCGGGAGACATCCTGGGCCCTCCTCGCTACTCGAATGGGGACTGGACTTCCCTGGGGACACAAGAGAGGCTCCCTGAGCTCCCTGTCATAGCTCGAGAGAAATGCCACACGTCAAGTTGCAGCTTGGGAAAACACCATGAGAGTCCCCTGACCTCGAGACATGAGGCCCTTCTGTTCCTGCAGGGCCTAGAGAGCAACCCTGAGTCCTCTCTCCAAACTCCACAGAAGGCTTGATTCCCTTTTGTTTTAACACAATGGGCTTCAAGAGCTACACTTGACCACTCGAGAGAAGAGGGGAGTTCTTCTTTTCAACTCGAGACGATGCCTGACTCCCGGGCTGACTCTTGAATGCCACCCCGAGATCCCTAGTGCCCGAGAAGGGGTACACAGAGTTTCTGGACACAAGTCTAGAAGAGTAGAAGAGGTCTCTTTGCCCTGCAGCGACTCAAAAGCAATCCCCAGCTCTCCCACGCCATTTTGAATGGAGATTGGTCTTCCCTGGGGCCACACGAATGGCTCCCTGAGTTCCGGGTCATAAATGGAGAATCCCAACGTAAGTCGAGAATAACCACGTGGTTGCTCAGACATCGCCTGAGGAGGACCTTTCCCGCTGCAGCCTGTTGAGATAAATCCCACGAACCCACTGGATCATTGAAATGGAATTAGACAGCCTTGAAGAAACTTCAAATGTGGCCCAACATACCGGTCTCACTGGAGAAGAACACCGAGGTTCCAGGCACAATTTCCTCTGAGTCCCTTCTTCCCTCCTGATCTCGACATGAGGGTTGATCCCCCTGGTTTTTCTAGAAAGGGATCTTGACCTTCCAGTCGCACCTCAGGAGGAGGCCGTTCTCACGTAGAAACTCGAGAGGAAGCCTCATGGTTCGTGTCACATTCCGAAAGACACTGATTTCCCTGTTCACTCAAAAGAAATTCCGATGCCTGCACACCTTTTCCAATGGAATGCAGAGGATGAAGTCACTGAACGAAGGGGCACTGACATCCTGGGTGCGTCCTCCCGAAAGAGCCTCTGGTTCCAAGGACAACTCGACAAGTTGCTTGACACACCATGAACACCGCGAGAGGCAAGCGGAGTTCCATGCCTCCACACAAGGCGAGGCCTAACTCCATGTTCAAAACCCCCAGACACCCCGAGATCGATGTCAGAAGAGGAGAGGAAGCCTGAGATTCCCGCCTGACCTCCAGATGAGGCCCTCTTCCATAGCACTGAACCCAGGGAAATCCCAAGACAACCCTCTCAACTGCACAGTATTCCCCCTTCTCATAGGCACCAAGGGAAGCTGTCAGAGGTCACCGTCACAAGCCCAGGGAACCTAGGGATTCTTACAGCAACTCGAGAAACACCTCAAGATACCCACTTCAACACTTCCTGAAGCCCGATTCCCCTGCTGTGACTCCAGAGCCATCCTGGGCCCTCCTCGCTACTACAATGGGCACTGGACTTCCCTGGGGACACAAAACAGGCTCCCTGAGTTCCCTGTAGTAACTTTAGAGAAACACCACACGTCGAGTTGCAGCTCGAGAAAACACCTTGAGATTGCCTGGGCATTGTCACATGTGGACTTTCTTTTTCTCCATGGCCTAGAGAGAAACCCTGAGTCCTCTCTCAAAACTCCACAGCAGGCTTGATTGCCTTTTTTTTTTTTTTTAAACAATGGGCTTCAAGAGCTAGTCTTGTCGACTTGAGAGGAGAGAGCAGTTCTTTGTTTCAAATCGAGACGAGGCCAGATTACCCGGCTGAAGCTTGAATGCACCCACGAGATCCCTAGCGCCCCTGACGGGGAACCCTGAGTATCTCAACATAGGTTTAGAAGACTAGAAGAGGTCTCTTTGCCCTGCAGCGACTCCAGAGCAATCCCCAGCTCTCTGAAGCCATTTTGAATGGAGATTGGTCTTCCCTGGGGCCACATGAGTGGCTCGCTGTGTTCTGGGTGGTAACTCGAGAATCCCGCTGTAAGTCGAGAATAACCACGTGGTTGCCCAGACATCGCCAGAGGAGGACCTTTCCCGCTGCAGCGTGTTGAGAAAAATCCCACGAAAACACTCGATAATCCAAAAAGAAGTAGACAGCCTTGAGGAAACTTCAAATGTGGCCCAACATACCGGTTTCATTGCAGAGGAACACCGAGGTTCCAGAACAACTTCCTCTGAACCACTTCTTCCCTCTTGATCTGGACATGAGGGTCGATCCCCCTGCTTTGTCTGGAAAGGGATCCCGACATTCCTGTCCCACCTCAGGAGGAGGCCGGTCTCACTTGGAAATTCGAGAGGAAGGCTCGTGGGTCGTGCCACCTTCTGAAAGACACCGATATCCCCGTCCACTCAAGGGAAGTCCCTATGTCTGTGCACCTTTTCCAATGGAACCCAGAGGATGAAGTCACCACACGAAGGGGCACTGACACCCCGGGTGCATCCCTCCGAAAGAGCCTCTGGTTCGAAGGACAACTCGACAAGTGGCCTGACACCCCATGAACACCGCGAGAGGCAAGCAAAGTTCCATACCTCCGCACAAGGCGAGGCCTAACTCCCTGTTGAAAACCTCCAAAAACCCCGAGATTGATGTCAGAACAGGAGAGGAAGCCTGAGATTTCCATCTCACCTCCAGATGAGGCCCTCTTCCATGGCACTGAACCCAGGGAAATCCCAAGACGACCCTCTCAAGTGCACAGCATTACCCCTTGTCATAGGCACCAAGGGAAGCTGCCAGAGGTTACCGTCACAAGCCCAGCGAACCTAGGTAGTCTTACAGCAACTCGAGAAACACGTCGAGATACACCCTTCAAGACTTCTTGAAGCCTGATTCCTCTGCCGTGACTCGAGAGCCATCCTGGGCCATCCTTGCTACTACAATGGGGACTGGATTTCCCTGGGGACACAAGAGAGGCTCCCTGAGCTCCCCGTCATAGCTCGAGAGAAACACCACACGTTGAGACGAAGCTCGAGAAAACACCTTGAGATTCCCCGGTCATCGCCACATGAGGCCATTCTTTTCCTCCATGGCCTAGAGAGAAACCACGAGTTCTCTCTCAAAACTCCACAGAAGGCTTGATTGCATTTTTTTTTTAATCAATGGGCTTCAAGAGCTAGCCTTTTGGACTGGAGAGGAGAGAGGAGTTCTTTCTTTCAAATCGAGATGAGGCCAGGCTCCCCGGCTGAAGCTTCAATGCACCCACGAGACCCCTAGNATGCCTCCACACAAGGCGAGGCCTAACTCCCTGTTCAAGTCCCCCAAAGACCCCGAGTTCGATGTCAGAACAGGAGAGGAAGCCTAAGATTCTGGCCTCACCACCAGATGTGGCCCTCTTCCATGGCACTGAACCCAGGGGAATCCCAAGTCAACCCTATCAACTGCACAGTATTCCCCCTTCTCTTAGGCGCCAATGGAAGCTGCCAGAGGTCACCGTCACAAGCCCAGGGAAAATAGGGATTCTTACAGCACCTCGAGAAACACCTCGATATACCCTCTTCAACACGTCTTGAGGCCTGAATCCCCTGCCGTGACTCGGGAGACATCCTGGGCCCTCCTCGCTACTCGAATGGGGACTGGACTTCCCTGGGGACACAAGAGAGGCTCCCTGAGCTCCCTGTCATAGCTCGAGAGAAATGCCACACGTCAAGTTGCAGCTTGGGAAAACACCATGAGAGTCCCCTGACCTCGAGACATGAGGCCCTTCTGTTCCTGCAGGGCCTAGAGAGCAACCCTGAGTCCTCTCTCCAAACTCCACAGAAGGCTTGATTCCCTTTTGTTTTAACACAATGGGCTTCAAGAGCTACACTTGACCACTCGAGAGAAGAGGGGAGTTCTTCTTTTCAACTCGAGACGATGCCTGACTCCCGGGCTGACTCTTGAATGCCACCCCGAGATCCCTAGTGCCCGAGAAGGGGTACACAGAGTTTCTGGACACAAGTCTAGAAGAGTAGAAGAGGTCTCTTTGCCCTGCAGCGACTCAAAAGCAATCCCCAGCTCTCCCACGCCATTTTGAATGGAGATTGGTCTTCCCTGGGGCCACACGAATGGCTCCCTGAGTTCCGGGTCATAAATGGAGAATCCCAACGTAAGTCGAGAATAACCACGTGGTTGCTCAGACATCGCCTGAGGAGGACCTTTCCCGCTGCAGCCTGTTGAGATAAATCCCACGAACCCACTGGATCATTGAAATGGAATTAGACAGCCTTGAAGAAACTTCAAATGTGGCCCAACATACCGGTCTCACTGGAGAAGAACACCGAGGTTCCAGGCACAATTTCCTCTGAGTCCCTTCTTCCCTCCTGATCTCGACATGAGGGTTGATCCCCCTGGTTTTTCTAGAAAGGGATCTTGACCTTCCAGTCGCACCTCAGGAGGAGGCCGTTCTCACGTAGAAACTCGAGAGGAAGCCTCATGGTTCGTGTCACATTCCGAAAGACACTGATTTCCCTGTTCACTCAAAAGAAATTCCGATGCCTGCACACCTTTTCCAATGGAATGCAGAGGATGAAGTCACTGAACGAAGGGGCACTGACATCCTGGGTGCGTCCTCCCGAAAGAGCCTCTGGTTCCAAGGACAACTCGACAAGTTGCTTGACACACCATGAACACCGCGAGAGGCAAGCGGAGTTCCATGCCTCCACACAAGGCGAGGCCTAACTCCATGTTCAAAACCCCCAGACACCCCGAGATCGATGTCAGAAGAGGAGAGGAAGCCTGAGATTCCCGCCTGACCTCCAGATGAGGCCCTCTTCCATAGCACTGAACCCAGGGAAATCCCAAGACAACCCTCTCAACTGCACAGTATTCCCCCTTCTCATAGGCACCAAGGGAAGCTGTCAGAGGTCACCGTCACAAGCCCAGGGAACCTAGGGATTCTTACAGCAACTCGAGAAACACCTCAAGATACCCACTTCAACACTTCCTGAAGCCCGATTCCCCTGCTGTGACTCCAGAGCCATCCTGGGCCCTCCTCGCTACTACAATGGGCACTGGACTTCCCTGGGGACACAAAACAGGCTCCCTGAGTTCCCTGTAGTAACTTTAGAGAAACACCACACGTCGAGTTGCAGCTCGAGAAAACACCTTGAGATTGCCTGGGCATTGTCACATGTGGACTTTCTTTTTCTCCATGGCCTAGAGAGAAACCCTGAGTCCTCTCTCAAAACTCCACAGCAGGCTTGATTGCCTTTTTTTTTTTTTTTAAACAATGGGCTTCAAGAGCTAGTCTTGTCGACTTGAGAGGAGAGAGCAGTTCTTTGTTTCAAATCGAGACGAGGCCAGATTACCCGGCTGAAGCTTGAATGCACCCACGAGATCCCTAGCGCCCCTGACGGGGAACCCTGAGTATCTCAACATAGGTTTAGAAGACTAGAAGAGGTCTCTTTGCCCTGCAGCGACTCCAGAGCAATCCCCAGCTCTCTGAAGCCATTTTGAATGGAGATTGGTCTTCCCTGGGGCCACATGAGTGGCTCGCTGTGTTCTGGGTGGTAACTCGAGAATCCCGCTGTAAGTCGAGAATAACCACGTGGTTGCCCAGACATCGCCAGAGGAGGACCTTTCCCGCTGCAGCGTGTTGAGAAAAATCCCACGAAAACACTCGATAATCCAAAAAGAAGTAGACAGCCTTGAGGAAACTTCAAATGTGGCCCAACATACCGGTTTCATTGCAGAGGAACACCGAGGTTCCAGAACAACTTCCTCTGAACCACTTCTTCCCTCTTGATCTGGACATGAGGGTCGATCCCCCTGCTTTGTCTGGAAAGGGATCCCGACATTCCTGTCCCACCTCAGGAGGAGGCCGGTCTCACTTGGAAATTCGAGAGGAAGGCTCGTGGGTCGTGCCACCTTCTGAAAGACACCGATATCCCCGTCCACTCAAGGGAAGTCCCTATGTCTGTGCACCTTTTCCAATGGAACCCAGAGGATGAAGTCACCACACGAAGGGGCACTGACACCCCGGGTGCATCCCTCCGAAAGAGCCTCTGGTTCGAAGGACAACTCGACAAGTGGCCTGACACCCCATGAACACCGCGAGAGGCAAGCAAAGTTCCATACCTCCGCACAAGGCGAGGCCTAACTCCCTGTTGAAAACCTCCAAAAACCCCGAGATTGATGTCAGAACAGGAGAGGAAGCCTGAGATTTCCATCTCACCTCCAGATGAGGCCCTCTTCCATGGCACTGAACCCAGGGAAATCCCAAGACGACCCTCTCAAGTGCACAGCATTACCCCTTGTCATAGGCACCAAGGGAAGCTGCCAGAGGTTACCGTCACAAGCCCAGCGAACCTAGGTAGTCTTACAGCAACTCGAGAAACACGTCGAGATACACCCTTCAAGACTTCTTGAAGCCTGATTCCTCTGCCGTGACTCGAGAGCCATCCTGGGCCATCCTTGCTACTACAATGGGGACTGGATTTCCCTGGGGACACAAGAGAGGCTCCCTGAGCTCCCCGTCATAGCTCGAGAGAAACACCACACGTTGAGACGAAGCTCGAGAAAACACCTTGAGATTCCCCGGTCATCGCCACATGAGGCCATTCTTTTCCTCCATGGCCTAGAGAGAAACCACGAGTTCTCTCTCAAAACTCCACAGAAGGCTTGATTGCATTTTTTTTTTAATCAATGGGCTTCAAGAGCTAGCCTTTTGGACTGGAGAGGAGAGAGGAGTTCTTTCTTTCAAATCGAGATGAGGCCAGGCTCCCCGGCTGAAGCTTCAATGCACCCACGAGACCCCTAGCACCCCTGAAGGGGAACACGGAGTTTCTGAACACACGCTTAGAAGACGAGAAGAGTTCTCTATGCCCTTCAGCGACTCGAGAGCAATCCCAAGCTATCCCAGGCCATTTTGAATGGAGATTGTTCTTCCCTGGGGCCACATGAGTGGCTCCCGGAGTTCTGGTTGGTAACTGGAGAATCCCGCCATAAGTCGAGAATAACCACGTGGTTGCCTAGTAATTGTCAAAGGAAGAAATTCCACGCTGCAGCGTGTTGAGAGAAATCCCACGAATCCACTGGATCATCAAAATGGAACTAGAGATCCTTGAGGAAACTTCAAATGTGGCCCAACATACCGGTCTGATTGGAGAAGAACACTGAGGTTCCAGCACAACTTCCTTTGATCACGTTCTTCCTTCTTGATCTTAACATGAGGTTCGATCCCCCTGCTTTGTCTGGAAAGGGATCCCAACCATGCTTTCACACATCAGGGGGAGGCCGGTCTCACTTGGAAACTCCAGAGGAAGCCTCGTGGTTCCTGCTACATTCCGAAAGACATCGATTTCCCCGTCCACTCAAGAGAAGTCCCCATGCCTGTGCACCTTTTCCAATGGAACACCAAAGATGAAGTCACCACACAAAGGGGCACTGACACCTGGGGTGCAACCTCCTGAAAGAGACGCTGGTTCCAAGGACAACTCGACAACTGGCCTGACAGCCCATGATCACTTTGAGAGGCAAGCGGAGTTCCATGCCTACACACAAGGTGAGGTCTTAACTTCCTTTTCAAAGCCCCCGAAGTCTCCGAGATTGATGTCTGAACAGAAGAGGAAGCCTGAGATTCCCGCCTCACCTCCAGATGAGGCCCTCTTTCATGACACTGAACCCAGGGGAATCCCCAGACAACCCTCTCAAGTGCCCAGTATTACCCCTTCTCATAGGCACCTAGGGAAGCTGCCAGAGGTCACCGTCACAAGCCCAGGGAACCTATGGTTTCTTACAGCAACTCGAGAAACATCTTGAGATATCCTCTTCAACACGTCCTGAAGCCCTGTTCCCCTGCCGTGTATCGGGAGACATCCCGGGCCCTCCTGACTACTTGAATGGGGACTGGACTTCCCTGGGGACACAAGAGAGGCTCATTGAGGTCGCCATCGTAGCTCGAGAGAAATGCAACACGTCGAGCTGTAGCTCGAGAAAACACCATGAGATTCCCCTGATCTCGCTACATGAGGCCCGTCTTTTCCTGCAGTGCCTAGAGAGCAGACCCAAGTCCTCTCTCAAAAATCCACAGAAGGCTTGATTGCCTTTCTTTGAACACAATGGGTTTCAAGAGCTTGCCTTGGCAACTCGGGAGGAAATAGGAGTTCTTTGTTTCAACTCGACATGAGGCCTGACTCCCCGGCTGAATCTTGAATGGAACCCCGGAAAAACTAGCGCTCCTGAAGGGGAACACGGAGTTTCTGGCACATGTCTAGAAGACTAGAAGAGGTCTCCTTGCCCTGCAGCGACTCGAGAGCAACCCCCAGCTCTCTCACGCCATTTGGAGTGGAGATTGGTCTTCCTTGGGGCCACATGAGTGGCTCGATGAGTTCCGGGTCGTAACTCGAGAATCCCGCCATAAGTCCAGAATAACAACGTGGTTGCCCAGACACGCCAGAGGAGGTCATTTCCCACTGCAGCAGGTTGAGAGAAATCCCATGAACACACTGGATCATCCAAACCGAAGTAGAGAAACCTGAGGAAACATCAAATGTGGCCTACCATACTGGTCTTAATGAAGAGGAACACTGAGGTTCCGGGCACAATTTCCTCTGAGTCCCTTCTTACCTCCTGATATCGACATGAGGATCGATATCCCTGCTTTGTCTGGAAAGGGATTCTGACCTTCCATTCCCACCTCAGGAGGAGGCCGGTCTCACTTGAAAACTCCAGAGGAAGCCTCGTGGGTCGTGCCACATTCCGAAAGTCACCGATTTCCCCATCCACTCATGAGAAATCCCGATGCCTGAGCACCTTTTCCAATGGAACCCAGAAGATGAAGTCACCACACGAAGAAGCACTGACATCCTGGGTGCATCCTCGAGAAAGAGCCTCTGGTTCCAAGGACAACTCGACAAGTGGTCTAACACACCAAGAACACCTCGAGCAGCAAGCAGAGTTCCATGCCTCCACACGAAGGGGCACTGACACACTGGGTGCATCCTCCCAAAAGAGCCACTGGTTCCAGCGACAAATTGACATGTGGACTGACACTCCATGAACACCTCGAGAGGCAAGTGAAGTTGATGCCTCCACACAAGACGAGGCATATCTCCCTACTCAAAATCCCCAAAGACCCCGAGATCGATGTGAGAACACGAGAGGAAACCTGCGATTCCCACCACACCTCAAGATGAGGCCCTCTTCCATGGCACTGAACCCAGGAAAATCCCAAGACATCCCTCTCACCTGCACAGTACTCCCCCTTCTCATAGGCACCAAGGGAAGCAGCCAGAGTTCACCGTCACAAGCCGAAGAAACCTAGGGATTCTTACAGCAATTCGAGAAACATCTCAAAATACCCCCTTCAACACGTCTTGAAGCCAGATTCCCCTGCCGTGACTCGAGAGCCATCCCAGGCTCTCCTCCACACTCGAATGGGGACAGGTCTTTCCTGGGGCAACAAGAGAGGCTCCCTGAGTGCCCCCTCATAGCTGGAGTGAAACGGGACACGTCGAGCTGCAGCTCGAGGAAATACCATGTGATTTCCCGACATCGCCAGATGGGGCCCTTCTTTTCCTGCAGGGCCTAGAGAGCAACCCCGAAGACTCTCTCAAAATTCCACAGAAGGCTTGATTCCTTTTTTTAAAAACACAGTGGGCTTCAAGACCTATCCTTGGAAACTCGAAAGGAGAGGGCAGATTTGCTTCAACTCGAGACGCGACCTGACTCTCCGGCTGAAGTTTGAATGCAACTCCGAGATCCCTAGCGCCCCTGAAGGGGAACACGGAGTTTCTGGACACACTCCTTAAAGACTAGAGGAGGTCTCTTTGCCCTGCAGAGATTTGAGGGCAATCCCCAGCTCTCCCACGCTATTTTCACTGGAGATTGGTCTTCCCTGGAGACACACGTGAGGCTCCCTAAGTTCCCCGTTGTAGCTCGAGAGAAACGTCACACGTCGAGCCGTAGCTCAAGAAAACACCATGAGATTCCCCCGACATCACCAGATGAGGACCTTTTTTTCCTGCAGGGCCTACAGAGCAACCCAGAGTCCTCTCTCAAAACTCCACAGAAGGCTTGATTCCTTTTATTTTAACATAATGGGCTTCAAGAGTTAGCCATAGCCACTTGAAACGAGAGGGGAGTTCTTTATTTCAACTCGAGACGAGGCCTGACTCCCAGGCTGAAGCTTGAATGCAACCGCGAGATCCCTACCGCCCCTAAAGGGGAACAAGGTGTTTCGGGACACACGCCTAGAACACTAGAAGAGGTCTCTATGCCCTGCAGCGACTCGAGAGCAATCCTCAGCTCTCCCACTCCATTTTGAATGCAGATTGGTCTTCCCTGGGGCCACACGAGAGGCTCCCTGAGTTCCGGGTCATAACTCAAGAATCCAGCCATAAGTCGAGAATATCCACGTGGTTGCCCAGTCATCGACAGATAAGGCCATTTCCCGCTGCAACGTGTTGAGAGAAATCCCACGAACCTACTGGATCATCGAAACGGAACTAGACAGCCTTGAGGAAACTTCAAATGTGGCCCAACATATCGGTCTCATTGGAGAGGAACACCGAGGTTCCCAGCAAAATTTCTTCTGACCCCTTTCTTCCCTCCCGATCTCAACATGAGGGTCCATCCCCCTGCTTTGTCTGGAAAGGGATCCCGAACTTCCAGTCCCACCTCAGGAGGCCGGTCTCACTTGGAAACTCGAGAGGAAGCCTCGTGGGTCGTGCCACATTCCGAAAGACACCGATTTCCCCGTCCACTCAAGAGAAGTCCCGATGCCTGCGCAACTTTTCCAATGGAACCCCGAGGATGAAGTCACCACACGAAGGGGCACTGACACCCTGGGTGCATCCTCCCGAAAGAGCCTCTGGTTGCAAGGACAACTCGACAAGTGGCCTGACATTCTATGAACACCTCGAGAGGCAAGCAGAGTTCCATGCCTCCATACAAGGCGAGGCCTAACTCCCTGTTCAAGTCCCCCAAAGACCCCGAGTTCGATGTCAGAACAGGAGAGGAAGCCTAAGATTCTGGCCTCACCACCAGATGTGGCCCTCTTCCATGGCACTGAACCCAGGGGAATCCCAAGTCAACCCTATCAACTGCACAGTATTCCCCCTTCTCTTAGGCGCCAATGGAAGCTGCCAGAGGTCACCGTCACAAGCCCAGGGAAAATAGGGATTCTTACAGCACCTCGAGAAACACCTCGATATACCCTCTTCAACACGTCTTGAGGCCTGAATCCCCTGCCGTGACTCGGGAGACATCCTGGGCCCTCCTCGCTACTCGAATGGGGACTGGACTTCCCTGGGGACACAAGAGAGGCTCCCTGAGCTCCCTGTCATAGCTCGAGAGAAATGCCACACGTCAAGTTGCAGCTTGGGAAAACACCATGAGAGTCCCCTGACCTCGAGACATGAGGCCCTTCTGTTCCTGCAGGGCCTAGAGAGCAACCCTGAGTCCTCTCTCCAAACTCCACAGAAGGCTTGATTCCCTTTTGTTTTAACACAATGGGCTTCAAGAGCTACACTTGACCACTCGAGAGAAGAGGGGAGTTCTTCTTTTCAACTCGAGACGATGCCTGACTCCCGGGCTGACTCTTGAATGCCACCCCGAGATCCCTAGTGCCCGAGAAGGGGTACACAGAGTTTCTGGACACAAGTCTAGAAGAGTAGAAGAGGTCTCTTTGCCCTGCAGCGACTCAAAAGCAATCCCCAGCTCTCCCACGCCATTTTGAATGGAGATTGGTCTTCCCTGGGGCCACACGAATGGCTCCCTGAGTTCCGGGTCATAAATGGAGAATCCCAACGTAAGTCGAGAATAACCACGTGGTTGCTCAGACATCGCCTGAGGAGGACCTTTCCCGCTGCAGCCTGTTGAGATAAATCCCACGAACCCACTGGATCATTGAAATGGAATTAGACAGCCTTGAAGAAACTTCAAATGTGGCCCAACATACCGGTCTCACTGGAGAAGAACACCGAGGTTCCAGGCACAATTTCCTCTGAGTCCCTTCTTCCCTCCTGATCTCGACATGAGGGTTGATCCCCCTGGTTTTTCTAGAAAGGGATCTTGACCTTCCAGTCGCACCTCAGGAGGAGGCCGTTCTCACGTAGAAACTCGAGAGGAAGCCTCATGGTTCGTGTCACATTCCGAAAGACACTGATTTCCCTGTTCACTCAAAAGAAATTCCGATGCCTGCACACCTTTTCCAATGGAATGCAGAGGATGAAGTCACTGAACGAAGGGGCACTGACATCCTGGGTGCGTCCTCCCGAAAGAGCCTCTGGTTCCAAGGACAACTCGACAAGTTGCTTGACACACCATGAACACCGCGAGAGGCAAGCGGAGTTCCATGCCTCCACACAAGGCGAGGCCTAACTCCATGTTCAAAACCCCCAGACACCCCGAGATCGATGTCAGAAGAGGAGAGGAAGCCTGAGATTCCCGCCTGACCTCCAGATGAGGCCCTCTTCCATAGCACTGAACCCAGGGAAATCCCAAGACAACCCTCTCAACTGCACAGTATTCCCCCTTCTCATAGGCACCAAGGGAAGCTGTCAGAGGTCACCGTCACAAGCCCAGGGAACCTAGGGATTCTTACAGCAACTCGAGAAACACCTCAAGATACCCACTTCAACACTTCCTGAAGCCCGATTCCCCTGCTGTGACTCCAGAGCCATCCTGGGCCCTCCTCGCTACTACAATGGGCACTGGACTTCCCTGGGGACACAAAACAGGCTCCCTGAGTTCCCTGTAGTAACTTTAGAGAAACACCACACGTCGAGTTGCAGCTCGAGAAAACACCTTGAGATTGCCTGGGCATTGTCACATGTGGACTTTCTTTTTCTCCATGGCCTAGAGAGAAACCCTGAGTCCTCTCTCAAAACTCCACAGCAGGCTTGATTGCCTTTTTTTTTTTTTTTAAACAATGGGCTTCAAGAGCTAGTCTTGTCGACTTGAGAGGAGAGAGCAGTTCTTTGTTTCAAATCGAGACGAGGCCAGATTACCCGGCTGAAGCTTGAATGCACCCACGAGATCCCTAGCGCCCCTGACGGGGAACCCTGAGTATCTCAACATAGGTTTAGAAGACTAGAAGAGGTCTCTTTGCCCTGCAGCGACTCCAGAGCAATCCCCAGCTCTCTGAAGCCATTTTGAATGGAGATTGGTCTTCCCTGGGGCCACATGAGTGGCTCGCTGTGTTCTGGGTGGTAACTCGAGAATCCCGCTGTAAGTCGAGAATAACCACGTGGTTGCCCAGACATCGCCAGAGGAGGACCTTTCCCGCTGCAGCGTGTTGAGAAAAATCCCACGAAAACACTCGATAATCCAAAAAGAAGTAGACAGCCTTGAGGAAACTTCAAATGTGGCCCAACATACCGGTTTCATTGCAGAGGAACACCGAGGTTCCAGAACAACTTCCTCTGAACCACTTCTTCCCTCTTGATCTGGACATGAGGGTCGATCCCCCTGCTTTGTCTGGAAAGGGATCCCGACATTCCTGTCCCACCTCAGGAGGAGGCCGGTCTCACTTGGAAATTCGAGAGGAAGGCTCGTGGGTCGTGCCACCTTCTGAAAGACACCGATATCCCCGTCCACTCAAGGGAAGTCCCTATGTCTGTGCACCTTTTCCAATGGAACCCAGAGGATGAAGTCACCACACGAAGGGGCACTGACACCCCGGGTGCATCCCTCCGAAAGAGCCTCTGGTTCGAAGGACAACTCGACAAGTGGCCTGACACCCCATGAACACCGCGAGAGGCAAGCAAAGTTCCATACCTCCGCACAAGGCGAGGCCTAACTCCCTGTTGAAAACCTCCAAAAACCCCGAGATTGATGTCAGAACAGGAGAGGAAGCCTGAGATTTCCATCTCACCTCCAGATGAGGCCCTCTTCCATGGCACTGAACCCAGGGAAATCCCAAGACGACCCTCTCAAGTGCACAGCATTACCCCTTGTCATAGGCACCAAGGGAAGCTGCCAGAGGTTACCGTCACAAGCCCAGCGAACCTAGGTAGTCTTACAGCAACTCGAGAAACACGTCGAGATACACCCTTCAAGACTTCTTGAAGCCTGATTCCTCTGCCGTGACTCGAGAGCCATCCTGGGCCATCCTTGCTACTACAATGGGGACTGGATTTCCCTGGGGACACAAGAGAGGCTCCCTGAGCTCCCCGTCATAGCTCGAGAGAAACACCACACGTTGAGACGAAGCTCGAGAAAACACCTTGAGATTCCCCGGTCATCGCCACATGAGGCCATTCTTTTCCTCCATGGCCTAGAGAGAAACCACGAGTTCTCTCTCAAAACTCCACAGAAGGCTTGATTGCATTTTTTTTTTAATCAATGGGCTTCAAGAGCTAGCCTTTTGGACTGGAGAGGAGAGAGGAGTTCTTTCTTTCAAATCGAGATGAGGCCAGGCTCCCCGGCTGAAGCTTCAATGCACCCACGAGACCCCTAGCACCCCTGAAGGGGAACACGGAGTTTCTGAACACACGCTTAGAAGACGAGAAGAGTTCTCTATGCCCTTCAGCGACTCGAGAGCAATCCCAAGCTATCCCAGGCCATTTTGAATGGAGATTGTTCTTCCCTGGGGCCACATGAGTGGCTCCCGGAGTTCTGGTTGGTAACTGGAGAATCCCGCCATAAGTCGAGAATAACCACGTGGTTGCCTAGTAATTGTCAAAGGAAGAAATTCCACGCTGCAGCGTGTTGAGAGAAATCCCACGAATCCACTGGATCATCAAAATGGAACTAGAGATCCTTGAGGAAACTTCAAATGTGGCCCAACATACCGGTCTGATTGGAGAAGAACACTGAGGTTCCAGCACAACTTCCTTTGATCACGTTCTTCCTTCTTGATCTTAACATGAGGTTCGATCCCCCTGCTTTGTCTGGAAAGGGATCCCAACCATGCTTTCACACATCAGGGGGAGGCCGGTCTCACTTGGAAACTCCAGAGGAAGCCTCGTGGTTCCTGCTACATTCCGAAAGACATCGATTTCCCCGTCCACTCAAGAGAAGTCCCCATGCCTGTGCACCTTTTCCAATGGAACACCAAAGATGAAGTCACCACACAAAGGGGCACTGACACCTGGGGTGCAACCTCCTGAAAGAGACGCTGGTTCCAAGGACAACTCGACAACTGGCCTGACAGCCCATGATCACTTTGAGAGGCAAGCGGAGTTCCATGCCTACACACAAGGTGAGGTCTTAACTTCCTTTTCAAAGCCCCCGAAGTCTCCGAGATTGATGTCTGAACAGAAGAGGAAGCCTGAGATTCCCGCCTCACCTCCAGATGAGGCCCTCTTTCATGACACTGAACCCAGGGGAATCCCCAGACAACCCTCTCAAGTGCCCAGTATTACCCCTTCTCATAGGCACCTAGGGAAGCTGCCAGAGGTCACCGTCACAAGCCCAGGGAACCTATGGTTTCTTACAGCAACTCGAGAAACATCTTGAGATATCCTCTTCAACACGTCCTGAAGCCCTGTTCCCCTGCCGTGTATCGGGAGACATCCCGGGCCCTCCTGACTACTTGAATGGGGACTGGACTTCCCTGGGGACACAAGAGAGGCTCATTGAGGTCGCCATCGTAGCTCGAGAGAAATGCAACACGTCGAGCTGTAGCTCGAGAAAACACCATGAGATTCCCCTGATCTCGCTACATGAGGCCCGTCTTTTCCTGCAGTGCCTAGAGAGCAGACCCAAGTCCTCTCTCAAAAATCCACAGAAGGCTTGATTGCCTTTCTTTGAACACAATGGGTTTCAAGAGCTTGCCTTGGCAACTCGGGAGGAAATAGGAGTTCTTTGTTTCAACTCGACATGAGGCCTGACTCCCCGGCTGAATCTTGAATGGAACCCCGGAAAAACTAGCGCTCCTGAAGGGGAACACGGAGTTTCTGGCACATGTCTAGAAGACTAGAAGAGGTCTCCTTGCCCTGCAGCGACTCGAGAGCAACCCCCAGCTCTCTCACGCCATTTGGAGTGGAGATTGGTCTTCCTTGGGGCCACATGAGTGGCTCGATGAGTTCCGGGTCGTAACTCGAGAATCCCGCCATAAGTCCAGAATAACAACGTGGTTGCCCAGACACGCCAGAGGAGGTCATTTCCCACTGCAGCAGGTTGAGAGAAATCCCATGAACACACTGGATCATCCAAACCGAAGTAGAGAAACCTGAGGAAACATCAAATGTGGCCTACCATACTGGTCTTAATGAAGAGGAACACTGAGGTTCCGGGCACAATTTCCTCTGAGTCCCTTCTTACCTCCTGATATCGACATGAGGATCGATATCCCTGCTTTGTCTGGAAAGGGATTCTGACCTTCCATTCCCACCTCAGGAGGAGGCCGGTCTCACTTGAAAACTCCAGAGGAAGCCTCGTGGGTCGTGCCACATTCCGAAAGTCACCGATTTCCCCATCCACTCATGAGAAATCCCGATGCCTGAGCACCTTTTCCAATGGAACCCAGAAGATGAAGTCACCACACGAAGAAGCACTGACATCCTGGGTGCATCCTCGAGAAAGAGCCTCTGGTTCCAAGGACAACTCGACAAGTGGTCTAACACACCAAGAACACCTCGAGCAGCAAGCAGAGTTCCATGCCTCCACACGAAGGGGCACTGACACACTGGGTGCATCCTCCCAAAAGAGCCACTGGTTCCAGCGACAAATTGACATGTGGACTGACACTCCATGAACACCTCGAGAGGCAAGTGAAGTTGATGCCTCCACACAAGACGAGGCATATCTCCCTACTCAAAATCCCCAAAGACCCCGAGATCGATGTGAGAACACGAGAGGAAACCTGCGATTCCCACCACACCTCAAGATGAGGCCCTCTTCCATGGCACTGAACCCAGGAAAATCCCAAGACATCCCTCTCACCTGCACAGTACTCCCCCTTCTCATAGGCACCAAGGGAAGCAGCCAGAGTTCACCGTCACAAGCCGAAGAAACCTAGGGATTCTTACAGCAATTCGAGAAACATCTCAAAATACCCCCTTCAACACGTCTTGAAGCCAGATTCCCCTGCCGTGACTCGAGAGCCATCCCAGGCTCTCCTCCACACTCGAATGGGGACAGGTCTTTCCTGGGGCAACAAGAGAGGCTCCCTGAGTGCCCCCTCATAGCTGGAGTGAAACGGGACACGTCGAGCTGCAGCTCGAGGAAATACCATGTGATTTCCCGACATCGCCAGATGGGGCCCTTCTTTTCCTGCAGGGCCTAGAGAGCAACCCCGAAGACTCTCTCAAAATTCCACAGAAGGCTTGATTCCTTTTTTTAAAAACACAGTGGGCTTCAAGACCTATCCTTGGAAACTCGAAAGGAGAGGGCAGATTTGCTTCAACTCGAGACGCGACCTGACTCTCCGGCTGAAGTTTGAATGCAACTCCGAGATCCCTAGCGCCCCTGAAGGGGAACACGGAGTTTCTGGACACACTCCTTAAAGACTAGAGGAGGTCTCTTTGCCCTGCAGAGATTTGAGGGCAATCCCCAGCTCTCCCACGCTATTTTCACTGGAGATTGGTCTTCCCTGGAGACACACGTGAGGCTCCCTAAGTTCCCCGTTGTAGCTCGAGAGAAACGTCACACGTCGAGCCGTAGCTCAAGAAAACACCATGAGATTCCCCCGACATCACCAGATGAGGACCTTTTTTTCCTGCAGGGCCTACAGAGCAACCCAGAGTCCTCTCTCAAAACTCCACAGAAGGCTTGATTCCTTTTATTTTAACATAATGGGCTTCAAGAGTTAGCCATAGCCACTTGAAACGAGAGGGGAGTTCTTTATTTCAACTCGAGACGAGGCCTGACTCCCAGGCTGAAGCTTGAATGCAACCGCGAGATCCCTACCGCCCCTAAAGGGGAACAAGGTGTTTCGGGACACACGCCTAGAACACTAGAAGAGGTCTCTATGCCCTGCAGCGACTCGAGAGCAATCCTCAGCTCTCCCACTCCATTTTGAATGCAGATTGGTCTTCCCTGGGGCCACACGAGAGGCTCCCTGAGTTCCGGGTCATAACTCAAGAATCCAGCCATAAGTCGAGAATATCCACGTGGTTGCCCAGTCATCGACAGATAAGGCCATTTCCCGCTGCAACGTGTTGAGAGAAATCCCACGAACCTACTGGATCATCGAAACGGAACTAGACAGCCTTGAGGAAACTTCAAATGTGGCCCAACATATCGGTCTCATTGGAGAGGAACACCGAGGTTCCCAGCAAAATTTCTTCTGACCCCTTTCTTCCCTCCCGATCTCAACATGAGGGTCCATCCCCCTGCTTTGTCTGGAAAGGGATCCCGAACTTCCAGTCCCACCTCAGGAGGCCGGTCTCACTTGGAAACTCGAGAGGAAGCCTCGTGGGTCGTGCCACATTCCGAAAGACACCGATTTCCCCGTCCACTCAAGAGAAGTCCCGATGCCTGCGCAACTTTTCCAATGGAACCCCGAGGATGAAGTCACCACACGAAGGGGCACTGACACCCTGGGTGCATCCTCCCGAAAGAGCCTCTGGTTGCAAGGACAACTCGACAAGTGGCCTGACATTCTATGAACACCTCGAGAGGCAAGCAGAGTTCCATGCCTCCATACAAGGCGAGGCCTAACTCCCTGTTCAAAGCCACCAGAGATCCCGAGATCTATGTCACAACAGGAGAGGAAGCCTGAGATTCCTGCCTCACTTCCAGATGAGGCCCTGTTCCATGGCACTGAACCCAGGGGAATCCAAAGACAACCCTCTCAACTGCACAGTATTTCCCCTTCTCATAGGCACCAAGGCAAGCTGCCAGAGGTCACCGTCACAAGCCCAGGGAGCCTAGGGATTCTTACAGCAACTCCAGAAACACCTCGAGATACCCCCTTCAACACGTCTTGAAGCCCGATTCACCTGGCGTGACACGAGAGCCACCCCGGGCCCTCCTTGCTATTCGAATGGGGATTGGACTTTCCTGGGCACAAGAGAGGCTCCCTGGGTTCCCCGTCTTACCTCGAGAGAAACGCGACACGTCGAGCCGAAACTCGAGAAAACACCATGAGATTCCCCCTACATCGCCACATGAGGCCCTTCTTTTCCTGCAAGGCCTAGAGAGCAACACCGAGTGCTCTCTCAAAATTCCACAGAAGGCTTGATTCCCTTTTTTTTCTTTCTTTTTTTTTTTTAAACAAAATGGTCTTCAAGAGCTAGCCTTGGCCACTCGAGAGGAGAGGGGTGTTCTTTGTTTCAACTCGAGAAGAGGCCTGACTCCATGGTTGAAGTTTGAATGCAACCCAGAGATCCGTCGCGCCCCTGAAGGGGAATACGAAGTTTCTGGACACACGCTTACAAGACTAGAAGGGGTCTTTGTGCCCTGCAGCGACTCGAGAGCAATCCCCAGCTCTCCCACGGCATTTTGAATGGAGATTGGTCTTCCCTGTGGCCACACGAAAGGCTCCCTGTGTTCCAGGTCGTAACTCGAGAATCCCACTGTAAGTCCAGAATAACCACGTGGTTGCCCAGTCATCGCCAGAGGAGGCCATTTCCTGCTGCAACGTGTTGAGAGAAATCCAAGAACCCACTGGATCATCAAAACGGAACTAGACAGCCTGGAGGAAAGTTCAAATGTGACCCAACATACCAGGCTCATTAGAGAGGAACACCGAGGTTCCCGGCACAACTTCCTCTGAGCCCCTTCTTCCCTTCCGATCTCGACATGATGGTCGATCCCCCTGCTTTGTCGGGAAAGGGATCCCTACCTTCCAGTCCCACCTCAGGAGGAGGCCAGTCTCAGTTGGAAACTCGAGTGGAAGCCTCGTGGGTCGTGCCACATTCCGAAAGACACCTATTTCCCCATCCACTCAAGAGAAGTCCCGATGCTTGCACACCTTTTCCAATGGAACCCCGAGGATGAAGTCACCACATGAAGGGGCACTGACACGCTAGATGTATCCTCCTGAAAGAGTCTCTGGTTCCAAGGACAACTCGACAAGTGGCCTGACACCCCATGAACACCGCGAGAGGCAAGCGCAACTCCATGCCTCCACATAAGTCGATGCCTAACTCTCTGTTTGTAATCCCCAAAGACCCCGAGATCGATGTAAGAAGAGGAGAGCAAGCTTGAGATTCCCGCCTCACCGCCACATGAGACCCTGTTCCATGGCACTGATCCCAGGGGAATCCCAAGACAACCCTCTCAACTGTACAGTAGTCCCCCTTCTCATAGGCAACAAGGGAAGCTGCCAGAGGTCACCGTCACAACCCCATGGAACCTATGGATTCTGACAGCAACTCGAGACACACGTCGAGATACCCCCTTCAACACGTCTTGAAGCCCGATTCCCCTGCTCGAGAGCCACCCCGGGCCCTCCTTGCTATTCGAATGCGGACTGGATATCCCTGGGGACACAAGAGAGGCTCCCTGAGTTCCCAGTCGTACCTCGAGAAAAACGCGACACATCGAGCCGAAGCCCGAGAAAACACCATGAGATTCCCCTGACATTGCCACATGAGGCCCTTCTTTTCCTGCAGCGCCTAGAGAACAACATAGAGTCCCCTCTCAAATCTCCACGGAAGGCTTGATTCTTTTTTTTTTTTTTTTTTTTTTTACACAATTTGCTTCAAAGATAGACGTGGCAATTCGGGAGGAGAGGGGAATTCTTTGCTTCAACTGGAGACGAGTCCTGATTCTCTCGCTGAAGCTTGAATGCAACCCTGAGATCCTTAACCCCCCTATAGAGGAACATGGAGTTTGTAGACACTCGCCTGGAAGAAAAGAAGTGGTCTCTTTGCCTGCAGCGACTCGAGAGCCATCCACAGCTCTCCCACGCCATTTTGAATGGAGATTGGTCTTCCCTGGGGCCACATGAGAGGCTCCCTGAATTCTCTAACCTAACTCGAGAATCCCACCTAAGTCGAGAAAAATCACGTGGTTGCCCAGTTATCGCCAGATGAGACCCTTTCCCGCTGCAGCATCTTGAGTGAAATCCCACGAACCCACTAGATCATCGAAACGGACATTGACAGCCTTGAGGAAACTTCAAAAGTGGCCCAACACACTGGTCTCATTAGAGAGGAACCCGAGGGTCACGGCACAACATGCTCTGAGCCCGTTCTTCCCTCCCGATATTGACATGAGTGTCGAATCCCTGCTTTATCTGGAAAGGGATCCCGACTTTCCAGTCCCACCTGAGGAAGAGGCCGGTCTCACTTGGAGATTCGAGAGAAAGCCTCATGTGTCATGCCACATTCAGAAAGAAACCGATTTCCTGTCCACTCAAAAGAAGTCCCGAGGCCTGGGCACCTATTCCAATGGAACCACGAGGTTGAAGTAACCACAAGAAGGGGCACTGACATCCTGGATGCGTCCTCCCCAAAGAGCCGCTGGTTCCAACGACAACTTGACAAGTGGCCAGAGACCCCATGAACACCTCGAGAGGCAAGTGCAGTTGATGCCTCCACACAAGACTAGGCATATCTCCCTGCTCAAAACCCCCAAGGACCCCGAGATCGATGTCAGAACATGAGAGGAAACCTGCGATGCCCAACACACCTCCAGATGAGTCCCTTTTCCATGGCAATGAACCCAGGGAAATCCCAAGACATCCCTCAAAACTGCACAGCATTCTCCCTTCTCATAGGCACCAAGGGAAGCTGCCAGAGTTCACCATCACAAGCCGAAGGAACCTAGGGTTTCTTACAGCAACTCGAGAAACACCTCGAGATACGCCCTTCAACACGTCTTGAAGCCCAATTCCCGTGCCGTGACTCGAGAGCCATCCCGGGACCTCCTCGCCACTCGAATGGGGACCGGTCTTCCCTGGGGCCACAAGAGAGGCTCCCTGAGTTCCCCCTCATAGCTCGAGTGAAACGGCACACGTCGAGCCGCAGCTCGAGGAAATACCATGTGATTTCCCGACATCACCAGATGAGGCCATTCTTGTCCGGCAGGGCCTAGAGAGCAACCCCGAGGACTCTCTGAAAACACCACAGAAAGCTTGATTCCTTTTTTTAAAAACACAGTGGGCTTCAGGAGTTATCCTTGTAAACTCGAGAGAAGAGGGCAGTTTTTGCTTCAACTCGACATGGACCTGACTCCCCGGCTGAAGTTTGAATGAAACTCCGAGATCCCTAGCGCCCATGAAGGGGAACACAGAGTTTCTGGACACACTCCTAAAAGACTACAGGCGGTCTGTTTGCCCTGCAGCGATTTGAGAGCAATCCCCAGCTCTCCCACGGTATTTTCAATGAAGATTTGTCTTCCCTGGATCCACACGTGCGGCTCCCTGAGTTCCCCGTCGTAGCTCGAGAGAAACGCCACACGTTGAGCCGCAGCTCAAGAAAACACCATGAGATTCCCCCGACATTGCCAGATGAGGCCCTTCTTTTCCTGCAGGGCCTACAGAGCAACCCAGAGTCCTCTCTTAAAACTTCACAGAAGGCTTGATTCCCTTTATTTTAACACAATGGGCTTGAAGAGCTAGCCTTGGCCCCTTCAGCGGAGACGGGAGTTCTTTGTTTCAACTCGAGACGAGGCCTGACTCCCCGGCTGAAGCTTGAATGCAACCCCGAGATCCCTACCGCCCCTGAAGGGGAACAAGGTGTTTCGGGACACACGTCTAGAACACTAGAAGAGGTCTCTATGCCCTGCAGCGACTCGAGAGCAATCCCCAGCTCTCCCACACCATTTTGAATGGAGATTGGTCTTCCCTGGGATCACACGAGAGGCTCCCTGAGTTCCGGACCATAACTGGAGAATCCCGCCGTAAGTCGAGAATATCCATGAGGTTGTACAGGCATCGCCAGATAAGGTCATTTCACGCTGGAGAGTGTTGAGAGAAATACCAAGAACCTACTGGATCATCGAAACGGAACTAGACAGCCTTGAGGAAACTTCAAATATGGCCCAACTTACTGGTCTCTTTAGAGAGGAACACCGAGGTTCCCGGCAACACTTCCTCTGAGCCCTTTCTTCCCTCCCGATCTCGACATGAGGGTCCATCCACCTGCTTTGTCTGGAAAGGGATCCCGACCTTCCAGTCCGACCTCAGGAGGAGGCCGGTCTCACTTGGAAACTCGAGAGGAAGCCTCGTGGGGCGTGCCACATTCCGAAAGACACCGATTTCCCCGTCCACTCAAGAGAAGTCCCTATGCTTGCGCACCTTTTCCAATGGAACCCTGAGGATGAAGTCACCACAAGAAGGGGCACTGATACCCTGGGTGCATCCTCCCCAAAGAGCCTCTGGTTCCAAGGACAACTCAACAAGAGGCCTCACACTCTATGAACACCGCGAGAGGCAAGCAGAGTTCCATGCCTCCACACAAGGCGACGCCTAACTCCCTGTTCAAAGGACCCAAAGACCCCGAGATCGATGTCACAACAGGAGAGGAAGCCTGAGATTCCCGCCTCACCTCCAGATGAGGCCCTCTATCATGGCACTGATCCCAGGGGAATACCAAGACAACCCTCTCAACTGCAGAGTATTGCCCCTTCTCATAGGCACCAAGGGAATCTGACAGAGGTCACCATCACAAGCCCAGGGAACCTAGGGATTCTTACATCAACTCGAGAAACACCTCGAGATACCCCCTTCAACACGTCTTGAAGCCCGATTCGCTTGCCATGACTCGAGAGCCACCCCGGGCCCTCCTCGATACTCGAATGGGGACTGGACTTCCCTGGGTACACAAGAGAGGCTCCCTGAGTTCCCTGGCATACCTCGAGAGAAACGCGACACGTCGAGTTGAAGCTTGAGGAAAATCCATGAGATTCCCTCGACATCGCCACATAAGGCCCTTCTTTTCCTGCAGCACCTAGAGAACAACATAGAGTCCCCTCTCAAATCTCCACGGAAGGCTTGATTTTTTTTTTTTTTTTTCCTTTTTTTACACAATTTGCTTCAAAGATAGACGTGGCAATTCGGGAGGAGAGGGGAATTCTTTGCTTCAACTGGAGACGAGTCCTGATTCTCTCGCTGAAGCTTGAATGCAACCCTGAGATCCTTAACCCCCCTATAGAGGAACATGGAGTTTGTAGACACTCGCCTGGAAGAAAAGAAGTGGTCTCTTTGCCTGCAGCGACTCGAGAGCCATCCACAGCTCTCCCACGCCATTTTGAATGGAGATTGGTCTTCCCTGGGGCCACATGAGAGGCTCCCTGAATTCTCTAACCTAACTCGAGAATCCCACCTAAGTCGAGAAAAATCACGTGGTTGCCCAGTTATCGCCAGATGAGACCCTTTCCCGCTGCAGCATCTTGAGTGAAATCCCACGAACCCACTAGATCATCGAAACGGACATTGACAGCCTTGAGGAAACTTCAAAAGTGGCCCAACACACTGGTCTCATTAGAGAGGAACCCGAGGGTCACGGCACAACATGCTCTGAGCCCGTTCTTCCCTCCCGATATTGACATGAGTGTCGAATCCCTGCTTTATCTGGAAAGGGATCCCGACTTTCCAGTCCCACCTGAGGAAGAGGCCGGTCTCACTTGGAGATTCGAGAGAAAGCCTCATGTGTCATGCCACATTCAGAAAGAAACCGATTTCCTGTCCACTCAAAAGAAGTCCCGAGGCCTGGGCACCTATTCCAATGGAACCACGAGGTTGAAGTAACCACAAGAAGGGGCACTGACATCCTGGATGCGTCCTCCCCAAAGAGCCGCTGGTTCCAACGACAACTTGACAAGTGGCCAGAGACCCCATGAACACCTCGAGAGGCAAGTGCAGTTGATGCCTCCACACAAGACTAGGCATATCTCCCTGCTCAAAACCCCCAAGGACCCCGAGATCGATGTCAGAACATGAGAGGAAACCTGCGATGCCCAACACACCTCCAGATGAGTCCCTTTTCCATGGCAATGAACCCAGGGAAATCCCAAGACATCCCTCAAAACTGCACAGCATTCTCCCTTCTCATAGGCACCAAGGGAAGCTGCCAGAGTTCACCATCACAAGCCGAAGGAACCTAGGGTTTCTTACAGCAACTCGAGAAACACCTCGAGATACGCCCTTCAACACGTCTTGAAGCCCAATTCCCGTGCCGTGACTCGAGAGCCATCCCGGGACCTCCTCGCCACTCGAATGGGGACCGGTCTTCCCTGGGGCCACAAGAGAGGCTCCCTGAGTTCCCCCTCATAGCTCGAGTGAAACGGCACACGTCGAGCCGCAGCTCGAGGAAATACCATGTGATTTCCCGACATCACCAGATGAGGCCATTCTTGTCCGGCAGGGCCTAGAGAGCAACCCCGAGGACTCTCTGAAAACACCACAGAAAGCTTGATTCCTTTTTTTAAAAACACAGTGGGCTTCAGGAGTTATCCTTGTAAACTCGAGAGAAGAGGGCAGTTTTTGCTTCAACTCGACATGGACCTGACTCCCCGGCTGAAGTTTGAATGAAACTCCGAGATCCCTAGCGCCCATGAAGGGGAACACAGAGTTTCTGGACACACTCCTAAAAGACTACAGGCGGTCTGTTTGCCCTGCAGCGATTTGAGAGCAATCCCCAGCTCTCCCACGGTATTTTCAATGAAGATTTGTCTTCCCTGGATCCACACGTGCGGCTCCCTGAGTTCCCCGTCGTAGCTCGAGAGAAACGCCACACGTTGAGCCGCAGCTCAAGAAAACACCATGAGATTCCCCCGACATTGCCAGATGAGGCCCTTCTTTTCCTGCAGGGCCTACAGAGCAACCCAGAGTCCTCTCTTAAAACTTCACAGAAGGCTTGATTCCCTTTATTTTAACACAATGGGCTTGAAGAGCTAGCCTTGGCCCCTTCAGCGGAGACGGGAGTTCTTTGTTTCAACTCGAGACGAGGCCTGACTCCCCGGCTGAAGCTTGAATGCAACCCCGAGATCCCTACCGCCCCTGAAGGGGAACAAGGTGTTTCGGGACACACGTCTAGAACACTAGAAGAGGTCTCTATGCCCTGCAGCGACTCGAGAGCAATCCCCAGCTCTCCCACACCATTTTGAATGGAGATTGGTCTTCCCTGGGATCACACGAGAGGCTCCCTGAGTTCCGGACCATAACTGGAGAATCCCGCCGTAAGTCGAGAATATCCATGAGGTTGTACAGGCATCGCCAGATAAGGTCATTTCACGCTGGAGAGTGTTGAGAGAAATACCAAGAACCTACTGGATCATCGAAACGGAACTAGACAGCCTTGAGGAAACTTCAAATATGGCCCAACTTACTGGTCTCTTTAGAGAGGAACACCGAGGTTCCCGGCAACACTTCCTCTGAGCCCTTTCTTCCCTCCCGATCTCGACATGAGGGTCCATCCACCTGCTTTGTCTGGAAAGGGATCCCGACCTTCCAGTCCGACCTCAGGAGGAGGCCGGTCTCACTTGGAAACTCGAGAGGAAGCCTCGTGGGGCGTGCCACATTCCGAAAGACACCGATTTCCCCGTCCACTCAAGAGAAGTCCCTATGCTTGCGCACCTTTTCCAATGGAACCCTGAGGATGAAGTCACCACAAGAAGGGGCACTGATACCCTGGGTGCATCCTCCCCAAAGAGCCTCTGGTTCCAAGGACAACTCAACAAGAGGCCTCACACTCTATGAACACCGCGAGAGGCAAGCAGAGTTCCATGCCTCCACACAAGGCGACGCCTAACTCCCTGTTCAAAGGACCCAAAGACCCCGAGATCGATGTCACAACAGGAGAGGAAGCCTGAGATTCCCGCCTCACCTCCAGATGAGGCCCTGTTCCATGGCACTGAACCCAGGGGAATCCCAAGACAACCCACTCAACTGCACAGTATTCCCTCTTCTCATAGTCACCAAGGAAGCTGCCAGAGGTCACCGTCACATTCCCAGGCAACCTAGGGATTCTTACAGCAACTGGAGAAACACATCGAGATACCCTCTTCAGCACGTCTTGAAGACCAATTCCCCTGCAGTGACTCGAGAGCCAACCCGGGCCCTCCTTGCTATTCGCATGGGGACTGGACCTCCCTGGGGACACAAGAGAGGCTACCTGAATTCCCTGTCGTATCTCGAGAGAAACGCGACACGTCGAGCCGAAGCTCAAGAAAACACCATGAGATTCCCCCGACATCGCCACGTGAGGCCCTTCTTTTCCTGCAGGGCCTAGAGAGCAACCCCGAGTCCTGTCTCAAAACTCCACAGAAGGCTGGATTCCTTTTATTTATTTTTTTTTAACACAATGGGCTTCAAGAGTTAGCCTTGGCCACTCGAGAGGAGAAGGGAGTTCTTTGTTTCNGCATCCTCCCCAAAGAGCCTCTGGTTCCAAGGACAACTCGACAAGAGGCCTCACACTCTATGAACACCGCGAGAGGCAAGCAGAGTTCCATGCCTCCACACAAGGCGACGCCTAACTCCCTGTTCAAAGGACCCAAAGACCCCGAGATCGATGTCACAACAGGAGAGGAAGCCTGAGATTCCCGCCTCACCTCCAGATGAGGCCCTGTTCCATGGCACTGAACCCAGGGGAATCCCAAGACAACCCACTCAACTGCACAGTATTCCCTCTTCTCATAGTCACCAAGGAAGCTGCCAGAGGTCACCGTCACATTCCCAGGCAACCTAGGGATTCTTACAGCAACTGGAGAAACACATCGAGATACCCTCTTCAGCACGTCTTGAAGACCAATTCCCCTGCAGTGACTCGAGAGCCAACCCGGGCCCTCCTTGCTATTCGCATGGGGACTGGACCTCCCTGGGGACACAAGAGAGGCTACCTGAATTCCCTGTCGTATCTCGAGAGAAACGCGACACGTCGAGCCGAAGCTCAAGAAAACACCATGAGATTCCCCCGACATCGCCACGTGAGGCCCTTCTTTTCCTGCAGGGCCTAGAGAGCAACCCCGAGTCCTGTCTCAAAACTCCACAGAAGGCTGGATTCCTTTTATTTATTTTTTTTTAACACAATGGGCTTCAAGAGTTAGCCTTGGCCACTCGAGAGGAGAAGGGAGTTCTTTGTTTCAACTCGAGACGAGGCCTGATTCGCCGGCTGAAGCTTGAATGCAACCCAGAGATCCCTAGCGCCCCTGAAGGGGAACACGGAGTTTCTGGACACACGCCTAGAAGACTAGAAGAGGTCTTTTTGCCCTGCAGCGACTCGAGAGCAATCCCCAGCTCTCCCAAGCCATTTTGAATGGAGATTGGTCTTCCCTGTGGCCATTCGAGAGGCTCCTTGTGTTCCAGGTCATAACTCGAGAATCCCGCCGTAAGTCGAGAATAACCACGTGGTTGCCCAGTCATCACCAGAGGAGGCCATTTCCCACTGCACAGTGTTGAGAGAAATCCAAGAACCCACTGGATCATCGAAACGGAACTAGACAGCCTTGAGGAAAGTTTAAATGTGGCCCAACATACCGGTCTCATTAGAGAGGAACCCTGAGGTTCCCGGCAAAACTTCCTCTGAGGCCCTTCTTCCCTCCTGATCTCGACATGAGGGTCGATCCCCCTGCTTTGTCTGGAAAGGGATCCCCTACCTTCCAGTCCCACCTCAGGAGGAGGCGGTTCTCACTTGGAAACTCGAGAGGAAGCCTCGTGGATCGTGCCACATTCTGAAAGACACCTATTTCCCCGTCCACTCAAGAGAAGTCCCGATGCCTGTGCACCTTTTCTAATGGAACCCCGAGGATGAAGTCACCACAGGAAGGGGGACTGACACGCTAGGTGTATACTCCCGAAAGAGCCTCTGGTTCCAAGGACAACTCGACAAGTGGCCTGACATCCCATTAACACCGCGAGAGGCAAGCGCAGTTCCATGCCTCCACACAAGGCGAGGCCTAACTCCCTGTTGAAAACACCCAAATACTTGGAAATCAATGTCAGAAAAGGAGAGGAAGGCTGAGATTCCCGCCTCACCTCCATGTGAGGCCCTCTACCCTGGCACTGATCCTAGGGGAATCCCAAGACAACCCTCTCAACTGCACAGTATTCCCCCTTCTCATAGGCATCAAGGCAAGCTGCCAGAGGTCACCATCACAAGCCCAGGGAACCTAGGGATTCTTACATCAACTCGAGAAACACCTCGAGATATCCCCTTCAACACGTCTTGAAGCCCGATTACCCTGCCGTGACTTTCAAGCCATCCTGGGCCCTCCTCAATACTCGAATGGTGACTGGACTTTTCTGGGGACACAAGAGAGGCTCACTGAGCTCCCCATCATATCTCGAGAGAAACACGACACGTTGAGCCGAAGCTTGAGGAAACATCAGGAGATTCCCCCGACATCGCCAAATGAGGCCCTTCTTTTCCTGCAGGGCCTAGAGAACAAAAAAGTGTCCTCTCTCAAATCTCCATGGAAGGCTTGATTCCCTTTTTTTTTTCTTTTTTAAAAACAATTGGCTTCAAGGCTAGCCGTGGTAATTCAAGAGCAGAGGGGTGTTCTTTTCTTCAACTGGAGACGAGGCCTGATTCTCTGGCTGAAGCTTCAATGCAACCCCGAGATCCGTAGCGCCCCTAATGGGGAACATGGAGTTTTTATTCACATGCCTAGAAGGCAAGATGTGGTCTCTTTGCCCTGCAGGGACTCGAGAGCAATCCCCAGCTCTCCCACGCAATTTTAAATGGAAATTTGTCTTCCATGGGGCAACATGAGAGGCTCCCTGAATTCCCGACCATAACTTGAGAATCACCCCTAAGTCGAGAACAAACACGTGGTTGCCCAGTCATCACCAGATAAGACCCTTTCCCGCTGCAGCATCTTGAGAGAAATCCAACGAACTGACTGGATCATCGAAACGGACCTTGACAGCCTTGAGGAAACTTCAAATGTGGCCCAACATACCGGTCTCATTGGAGAGGAACCCGAGGGTCATGGCACACCATGCTCTGAGCCCCTTCTTCCCTTCTGATATCGACATGAGTGTCGAATCCCTGCTTTGTCTGGAAAGGGATCCGGACTTTCCACTTCCACCTCAGGAGGAGGCCGGTCTCACTTGGAAACTCGAGAGGAAGCCTTGTGGGTTGTGCCACACTCCGAAAGACACCGATTTCCCCGTCCACTCAAGAGATGTCCCGATGCCTGGGCACCTTTTCCAATGGAACCCCGAGATTGATGTCACAACACGAAGGGGCACTGACACCCTGGGTGCATCCTCCCAAAAGAGCCGCTGGTTCCAACGACAACTTGACAAGTGGCCTGACACACCATGAACACCTTGAGATGCAAGTGGAGTTGATGCCTCCACACAAGATGAGGCATATCTCCCTGCTAAAAACCCCTAAAGACCCCGAGATCAATGTCACAACATGAGAGGAAACCTGCGATTCCCACCACACTTCCAGATGAGGCCCTCTACCATGGCACTGAACCCAGGGAAATCCCAAGACATCCCTCTCAACTGCACAGTATTCCCCCTTCTCATAGGCACCAAGGGAAGCTGCTAGAGGTCACCGTCACAAGCCGAGGGAACCTAGGGATTCTTACAGCAACTCGAGAAACACCTCGAGATACCCCCTTCAACACTTCTTGAGGCCAGATTACCCTGCCGTGACTCGAGAGCCATCCCGAGCCCTACTCACCACTCCAATGGGGACTGATCTTCCCTGGATCCACACGTGAGGCTCCCTGAGTTCCCCGTCGTAGCTCGAAAGAAACGCCACATGTTGAGCCGCAGCAAAGAAAACACCATGAGATTCCCGCGACGTCACCAGATGAGGCCCTTCTATTCCCGCAGGTCTTACAGAGCAACCCAGAATCCTCTCTCAACTCCACAGATGGCTGAATTCCCTTTACTTTAACACACTTGGCTTCAAGAGCTAGCCTTGGCCACTCGAGAGGAGAGGGGAGTTCTTTGTTTCAACTCGAGATGAGGCCTGACTCCCCGGCTGAATCTTGAATGTAACCCCGATATTCCTACCGCCCCTGAAGTGGAACAAAGTGTTTCCGGACACACGTCTAGAACACTAGAAGAGGTCTCTATGCCCTGCATCGACTCGAGAGCAATCCCCAGCTCTACCACGCCATTTTGAATGGAGATTTGTCTTCCCTGGGGCCGCACAAGAGGCTCCCTAAGTTCCGGGTCCTAATTCGAGAATCCCGCCATAAGTCTAGAATATCCACGTGGTTGCCCAGTCATCGCCAGATAACGACATTTCCCACTGCAGCATGTTGAGAGAAATCGGACGAACCCACTGGATCATCAAAACGGAACTAGACAGCCTTGAGGAAACTTCAAATGTGGCCCAACATACCGGTCTCATTGGAGAGGAACACCGAGGTTCCTGGCACAACTTCCTCTGAGCACTTTCTTCCCTCCCGATCTCGACATGAGGGTCCATCCCCCTGCTTTGTCTGGAAAGGGATCCCGACCTTCCAGTCCCACCTCAGGAGGAGGCCGGTCTCACTTGGAAACTCGAGAGGAAGCCTCGTGGGTCGTGCCACATTTGGAAAGACATCGATTTCCCCGTCCACTCAAGAGAAGTCCCGATGCCTGTGCACCTTTTTCAATGGAACCACGAGGATGAGGTCACCCCACAAAGGGGCAATGACACCCTGGGCGCATCATTCCGAAAGAGCTTCTGGTTCCAAGGACAACTCGACTAGGTGCCTGACACTCTATGAACACCGCGAGAGGCAAGCAGAGTTCCATGCCTCCACACAAGGCGACGTCAAACTCCCTGTTCAAAGCCCGCAAAGACCCCAAGATCGATGTCACAACAGGTGAGGAAGACTGAGATTCCCGCCTAACCTCCAGATAAGGCCCTGTTCCATGGCACTGAACCCAGGGGAATCCCAATACAACCCTCTCAACTGCACAGTATTCCCCCTTCTCATAGGCACCAAGGGAACCTGCCAGAGTTCACCATCACAACCCCAGAAAACCTAGGGATTCTTTCAGCAATTCGAGAAACACCTCGAGATACTCCCTTCAACAAGTTTTGAGGCCCGATTCTTCTGTCGTGACTCGAGAGCCACCCCAGGCCCTCCTTGCTATCCGAATGGGGACTGGACTTCCCTGGGGACACAAGAGAGGCTCCCTGAATTCCCCGTCGTACCTCGAGAGAAACGCGACACGACGAGCCGAAGCTCGAGAAAACACCATGAGATTCCCGCGACATCACCACATGACGCCCTTCTTTTCCTGCAGGGCCTAGAGAGCAACCCCGAGTCCTCTTTCAAAACTCCATAGAAGGCTTAATTATCTTTTTTTTTTTTTTTAACACAATGGGCTTCAAGAGCTAGCCTTTGCCACTCGAGTGGAGACGGGAGTTCTTTTTCAACTCCAGACGTGGCCTGACCCCACGGCTGAAGCTTGAATGCAACCAGAGATCCCTAGCGCCCCTGAAGGGGAACACGGTGTTTCGGGACACACGACTAGAAGACTAGAAGAAGTTTTTTTGCCCTGAAGCAACTCGAGAGCAATCCCCTGCTCTCCTACGCCATTTTGAGTGGAGATTGGTCTTCCCTTTGGCCACACGAAAGGCTCCCTGTGTTCCGGGTCGTAACTCGAGAATACTGCCGTAAGTCGAGAATAACCACATGGTTGCCCAGTCATCGCCAGAAGAGGCCATTTCCTGCTGAAACGTGTTGAGAGAAATCCTAGAACCCACTCGATCATCGAAACGGAACTAGACAGCCTTGAGGAAATTTCAAATGTGGCCCAACATGCCGGTCTCTTTAGAGAGGAACACAAAGGCACCTGGCACAACTTCCTCTGAGCCCCTTCGTCCCTCCTGATCTCCACATGAGGGTTGATCCTCCTGCTTTGTTTGGAAAGGGATCCCTACCTTCCAGTCCCAGATCAGGAGGAGTCCGTTTCACTTGGAAACTCGAGAGGAAGCCTCTTGGGTCGTGCCACATTCCGAAAGACACCGATTTGCCAATCCACTCAAGAGAAGTCCCGATGCCTGCACCTTTTCCCATGGAAATCTGAGGATGAAGTCACCATTGGAAGAGGAACTGACACGCTAGCTGTATCCTCCCAAAAGAGGCTCTGGGTCGAAGGACAACTCGACAAGTGGCCTGACACCCCTTGAACACCGCGAGAGGCAAGCACAGTTCCATGCCTCCGCAAAAGGCGAGGCCTAACTCCCTGTTCAAAACCCCCAAAGACCCCGAGATCGATGTCACAACAGGTGAGGAAGACTGAGATTCCCGCCTAACCTCCAGATGAGGCCCTGTTCCATGGCACTGAACCCAGAGGAATCCCAATACAACCCTCTCAACTGCACAGTATTCCCCCTTCTCATAGGCACCAAGGGAACCTGCCAGAGTTCACCATCACAACCCCAGAAAACCTAGGGATTCTTTCAGCAATTCGAGAAACACCTCGAGATACTCCCTTCAACAAGTTTTGAGGCCCGATTCTTCTGTCGTGACTCGAGAGCCACCCCAGGCCCTCCTTGCTATCCGAATGGGGACTGGACTTCCCTGGGGACACAAGAGAGGCTCCCTGAATTCCCCGTCGTACCTCGAGAGAAACGCGACACGACGAGCCGAAGCTCGAGAAAACACCATGAGATTCCCGCGACATCACCACATGACGCCCTTCTTTTCCTGCAGGGCCTAGAGAGCAACCCCGAGTCCTCTTTCAAAACTCCATAGAAGGCTTGATTATCTTTTTTTTTTTTAACACAATGGGCTTCAAGAGCTAGCCTTTGCCACTCGAGTGGAGACGGGAGTTCTTTTTCAACTCCAGACGTGGCCTGACCCCACGGCTGAAGCTTGAATGCAACCAGAGATCCCTAGCGCCCCTGAAGGGGAACACGGTGTTTCGGGACACACGACTAGAAGACTAGAAGAAGTTTTTTTGCCCTGAAGCAACTCGAGAGCAATCCCCTGCTCTCCTACGCCATTTTGAGTGGAGATTGGTCTTCCCTTTGGCCACACGAAAGGCTCCCTGTGTTCCGGGTCGTAACTCGAGAATACTGCCGTAAGTCGAGAATAACCACATGGTTGCCCAGTCATCGCCAGAAGAGGCCATTTCCTGCTGAAACGTGTTGAGAGAAATCCTAGAACCCACTCGATCATCGAAACGGAACTAGACAGCCTTGAGGAAATTTCAAATGTGGCCCAACATGCCGGTCTCTTTAGAGAGGAACACAAAGGCACCTGGCACAACTTCCTCTGAGCCCCTTCGTCCCTCCTGATCTCCACATGAGGGTTGATCCTCCTGCTTTGTTTGGAAAGGGATCCCTACCTTCCAGTCCCAGATCAGGAGGAGTCCGTTTCACTTGGAAACTCGAGAGGAAGCCTCTTGGGTCGTGCCACATTCCGAAAGACACCGATTTGCCAATCCACTCAAGAGAAGTCCCGATGCCTGCACCTTTTCCCATGGAAATCTGAGGATGAAGTCACCATTGGAAGAGGAACTGACACGCTAGCTGTATCCTCCCAAAAGAGGCTCTGGGTCGAAGGACAACTCGACAAGTGGCCTGACACCCCTTGAACACCGCGAGAGGCAAGCACAGTTCCATGCCTCCGCAAAAGGCGAGGCCTAACTCCCTGTTCAAAACCCCCAAAGACCCCGAGATCGATGTCAGGAGAGGAAGCCTGAGATTCCCGTCTCACCTCCAGATGAGGCCCTGTTCCATGGGAATGATCCCAGGGGAATCCCAATACAACCCTCTCAACTGCACAGTATTTCCCCTTCTCATAGGCAACAAGGGAAGCTGCCAGAGGTCACCGTCACAACACAAGGGAACCTAGGGATTCTTACATCAACTCGAGAAACACCTCAAAATACCCCCTTCAACACGTCCTGAAGCCCGATTCCCCTGCCGTAACTCGAGCGCCAACCTGGGCCCTCCTCAGTACTCGAAAGGGCACTGGACTTCCCTGAGCACACAAGTGAGGCTCCCTGAGTTCCCCGTCGTACCTCGAGAGAAACGCGACACGTCGAGTCGAAGCTCGAGAAAACACCATGAGATTCCCCCGACATCGCCACATGAGGCCCTTCTTTTCCTTCAAGGCCTAGAGAGCAACCCAGAGTCTTTTCTCAAAACTCCACAGAAGGCTAGATTCCTTTTTTTTTTTTTTAACACAATGGGCTTCAAGAGTTAGCCTTGGCCACTCGAGAGGAGAGGGGAGTTCTTTGTTTTAACTCTAGACGAGGCCTGACTCCCCGGCTGAAGCTTGAATGCAACCCAGAGATCCCTAGCGCGCCTGAAGGGGAACACAGAGTTTCCGGACACACGCCTAGAACACTAGAAGAGGTCTTTTTGCCCTGCATCGACTCGAGAGCAATCCCCAGCTCTCCCACGCCATTTTGAATGGAGAATGGTCTTCCTTGTGGCCATTCGAGAGGCTCAATGTGTTCTGGGTCGTAACTTGAGAATCCCGCCGTAAGTCGAGAATAACCACGTGGTTGCCCTGTCATCGCCAGAGGAGGCCATTTCCCGCTGCAACGTGTTGAGAGAAATCCAAGAACCCACTGGATCATCAAAATGGAAATAGACAGCCTTGACGAAACATCAAATGTGGCCCAACATACCGGTCTCATTAGAGAGGAACACTGAGGTTCCTGGCACAACTTCCTCTGAGACCCTTCTTCCCTTCCGATCTCGACATGAGTGTTGATCCCTCTGCTTTGTCTGGAAAGGGATCCCTACCTTCCAGTCCCACCTCAGGAGGAGGCCGGTCTCACTTGGAAACTCGAGAGGAAGCCTCGTGGGTCGTGCCACATTCCGAAAGACACCGATTTCCCCGTCCACTCAAGAGAAGTCCCGATGCCTGTGCACCTGTTCAAATGGAACCCCGAGCATGAAGTAACCACACGAAGGGGCACTGACACGCTAGGTGTGTCCTCCCGAAAGAGCCTCTGGTTCCAAGGACAACTCGACAAGTGGCCTGATACCCATTAACACCGCGAGAGGCAAGCGCAGTTCCATGCCTCCACACAAGGCGAGGCCTAACTCCCTGTTCAAAACACCCAAATACCCCGAAATCGATGTCAGAAAAGGAGAGGAATCCTGAGATTCCCGCGTCACCTCCAGATGAGGCCCTCTACCATGGCACTGATCCCAGGGGAATCCCAAGACAACCCTCTCAACTGCACAGTATTCCCCCTTCTAATAGGCACCAAGGGAATCTGCCAGAGTTCACCGTCACAACCCCAGGGAACCTAGGGATTTTTACAGCAACTCGAGAAATACCTCGAGATACCCCCTTCAACACGTCTTGAAGCCCGATTCCCCTGCCGTGACTCGAGAGCCATCCCGGGCCCTCCTCGCCACTCGAATGGGCACTGGTCTTCCCTGGGGCCACAAGATAGGCTCTCTGACTTCCCCCTCATAGCTCGAATGAAACGGCCCACGTCGAGCCACAGCTTGAAGAAATACTTTGTGATTTCCCGACGTCGCCAGATGAGGCCCTTCTTTTCCTGCCGGGCCTTGAGAGCAACCCCGAGGACTCTCTCAAAACTCCACAGAAGGCTTGATTCCTTTTTGTAAAAACACAGTGGGCTTCAAGAGCTAACCTTGGCAACTCGAGAGGAGAGGGCAGTTTTTGCGTCAACTCGAGATGGACCTGACTCGCCGGCTGAAGTTTGAATGCAACTCCGAGATCCCTAGCGCCCATGAAGGGGAACACGGAGTTTCTGAACACACTCCTAAAAGACTAGAGGAGGTCTTTTTGCCCTGCAGAGATTTGAGAACAATCCCCAGCTCTCCCACGGTATTTTCAATGAAGATTGGTCTTCCCTGGATCCACACGTGAGGCTCCCTGAGTTCCCCTACGTAGCTCAAGAAAAACGCCACACGTCAAGCCACAGCTCAAGAAAACACCATGAGATTCCCCCGACATCGCCAGATGAGGCCCTTCTTTTCCTGCAGGGCCTAGAGAGCAAGCCAGAGTCCTCTCTCAAAACTCCACAGAAGGCTTGATTCCCTTTATTTTAAAACAATGTGCTTCAAGAGGTAGCCTTGGCCACTCTAGAGGACAGTGAGTTCTTTGTTTCAACTAGAGATGAGGCCTGATTCCCCAGCTGAAGCGTGATGCAACCACGAGATCCCTACCGCCCCTGAAGGGGAACAAGGTGTTTCCGGACACACGCCTAGAACACTAGAAGAGGTCTCTACGCCCTGCAGCGACTCGAGAGAAATCCCTATCTCTCACACACCATTTTGAATGGAGATTGGTCTTTCCTGGGGCCACACGAGAGGCTCCCTTAGTTCCAAATCGTAACTTGAGAATCCAGCTGTAAGTCGAGAATAAACACGTGGTTGCCCAGTCATCGCCAGATAAGTACATTTCCCGCTGCAGCATTTTGAGAGAAATCCCACGAACCCACTGGATCATCAAAACGGAAATAATCAGCCTTGAGGAAACTTCAATTGTGTCCCAACATTCCGGTCTCATTGGAGAGGAACACCGAGGTTCCCAGCACAACTTCCTCTAAGCCCTTTCTTCCCTCCAAATCTCGACATGAGGGTCGATCACCCTGCTTTGTCTGGAAAGGGATCCTTACCTTCCAGTCCCACCTCAGGAGGAGGCCGGTCTCACTTGGAAACTCGAGAGGAAGCCTTGTGGGTCGTGCCACATTCCGAAAGACACCGATTTCCCTGTCCACACAAGAGAAGTCCCGATGATGCGCACCTTTTCCATTGGAACCCCGAGGATGAAGTCACCACAAGAAGGGGCACTGACAAGCTAGGTGTATCCTCCCGAAAGAGCCTCTGGTTCCAAGGACAACTCGACAAGTGGCCTGACACCCCATGAACACCACGAGAAGCAAGCGCATTTCCATGCCTCCACACAAGGCGAGGCGTAACTCCCTGTTCAAAACCCCCAAAGACCACGAGATCGATATCAGAACAGTAGAGGAAGCCTGAGATTCCAGCCTCACCTCCACATGAGGCCCTGTTCCGTGGCACTGAACCCAGGGGAATCCCAAGACTACCCTCTCAACTGCACAGTATTCCCCCTTCCATAGGCACCAAGGGAAGCTGCCAGAGGTCACCGTCACAACACCAGGGAACCTAGGGATTCTTACATCAACTCGAGAAACACCTCGAGATACCCCCTTCAACGCATCATGAAGCCCGATTACCCTGCTGTGACTCAAGAGCCACCCCAGGCCCTCCTCGATACTCGAATGGGGACTGGACTTCCCTGGGGACACAAGAGAGGCTCCCTGAGTTCCACGTCGTACCTGGAGAGAAACGCGACACGTCGAGCCAAAGCTTGAGGAAACACCATGAGATTACCCCAACATCGCCACATGAGGCCCTTCTTTTCCTGCAGTGCCTAGAGAACAACATAGAGTCCTCTCTCAAATCTCCACAGAGGCTTGATTCCCCCCTTTTCTTTTTCTTTTTTAAACACAATTGGCTTCAAAGCTAGCCGTGGCAATTCGGGAGGCGAGGGTGTTCTTTGCTTCAACTGGAGACGAGGCCTGATTTTCCGGCTGAAGCTTGAATGCAACCCCGAGATCTGTAGTGCTCCTAAACGGGAGCATGAAGTTGCTAGACACACGCCCAGAAGACAAGAAGTGGTATCTTTGCCCTGCAGCCACTCGAGAGCAATCCCCAGCACTCACACGTCATTTTGAATGGAGATTGATCTTCCCTGGGGCCACATGTGAAGCTCCCTGAATTCTCCATCATAACTCGAAAATCCCGCCTAAGTCGAGAACAACCACATGGTTGCCTGGTCATCGCCAGATGAGACCCTTTCCCGCTGCAGCGTGTTAATACACATGCCACGAAACCACTGGATCATCGAAAGAGAACTATACAGCTTGAGGAAACTGCAAATGTGGCCCAACATACCAGTGTCATTGGAGAGCAACACCGAGGTTCTCAGCACAACTTCCTCTGAGCGGCTTCTTCGCTCCTGATCTTGACATGAGGGTCGATCCCCATGCTTTGTCTGGAAAGGGATCACGACGTTCCAGTCCCACCTCAGGACGAGTCCGTTCTCACTTGGAAACTCTAGAGGAAGCCTCGTGGTGCGTGCCACATTCCGAAAGACACCGATTTCCCCATCCACTCAAGAGAAGTCCCGATGCCTGCGCACGTTTTCCAATGGAACCCAGAGGATGAAGGCACAACAGGAAGGGGCACAGACACCCTGGGTTCACCCACCCGAAAGAGCCTCTGTTTCCACGGACAACTCGACAAGTGCCTGACACCACTTGAACACCTCGAGAGGCAAGCGGAGTTCCATGTCTCCACACAAGGCGAGGCCTAACTCTCTGTTCAAAACCCCCAAAGACCCCAAGATCGATGTCAGGACAGGGGAGGAAGCCTGAGATTCCCGCCTCAACTCCAGATGAGGCCCTGTTCCATGGCACTGATTCCAGGGAATCCCAAGTCTACCCTCTCAACTGCACAGTATTCCCCATTCTCATAGGCATCAAGGTAAGCTGCCAGAGGTAATCATCACAAGGCCAGGAACATAGGGATTATTACCGCAACTCGAGAAACACCTTGAGATAACCTCTTCAACACATCTTGAAGCCCGATTCCCCTGCCGTGACTCGAGAGCCACCAGGGCCCTCCTCGCTACTCGAATGGGGACTGGACTTCCTTGGGGACACAAGAGAGGCTCCCTGAGTTCCCCATCTTAGCTCAAGTGAAACGCCACACGTCGAGTCGCAGCTCGAGAAAACATCATGAAATTCCCCCGACATCGCCACATGAGGCCCTTCTTATCCTACAGGGCCTAGACAGCAACCCCGAATCCTCTCTCAAAATTCCCTAGAAGGCTTGATTCCCCCTTTTTTTTTTTAAACACAATGGGCTTCAAGAGGTAGCCTTGGCCACTCGAGAGGAGAGGGGAGTTCTTTGATTCAACTAGAGATGAGGCCTTACGCCGCCAGCTGAAGCTTGAATGCAACCACGAGATCCCTAGCGCCCCTGAAGGGGAACACGGAGTTTCTGTTAAGGCCTAGAAGACTAGAAGAGGTCTCTGTGCTCTGCAGCGACTCGAGAGCAATCCCTAGCTCTCAAACACCATTTTGAATGGAGATTGGTCTTCCCTGGGGCCACATGAGAGGTTCCCTGAGTTCCGGGTCATAGTTCGAGAATCCCGCGATAAGTGGAGAAAAACAACGTGGTTTCCCAGTCATCGAAAGAGGAGGCCATTTCCCACTGCAGTATGTTGAGAAAAATCACACGAACCCACTGGATCATCCAAACGGAACTAGACAGCCTTGAGCAAATTTCAAATGTGGCCCAACATACCGGTCTCATTGGAGAGGAACACCGAGGTTCCCGACACAACTTCCTCTGAGACCCTTCATCCCTCCTAATCTCGACATGAGGGTCGATCCCCCTGCTTTGTATGGAAAGAGATACCGACCTTCCAGTCCCACCGTAGGAACAGGCCGGTCTCACTTGCAAACTCGAGAGGAATCCTCTGGGTTCGTGAAACATTTCAAAAGACACAGATTTCCCCATCCATTCAAGAGAGGTACTGATGCCTGGAACCTGTTCCAAAGGAACCCCTCGGATGAAGTCACCACATGAAGGGGCACTGACACCCTGGGTGCATCCTCCGGAAAGAGCCTAGGATTCCAAGAACAACTCGAAAAGTGACCTGACACGACATGAACACCTCGGGATGCAAGCGGAGTTTCATTCCTCCAAATAAGGCAAGGCCTAACTCCCAGTTCAAAACCCCTAAAACCCGAAATTGATGTCAGAACAGGAGAGGAAGCCTGACATTCCCACCTCACCTCCAGATGAGGCCCTTCTTTACCTTCAGGGCCTAGAAAGCAACCCCGAGTCCCATCTCAAAACTCCACAGAAGGTTTGATTCCCTTTGTTTTAACACAATGAGTTTCAAGAGCTAGCCTTGGCCACTCGAGAGGAGGCGGGGTTCTTCGTTTCAACTCGAGACGATGACTGACCCCCCGGCTGAAGCTTGAATGCAACCCCGAGATCCCTACCGCCCCTGAAGGGGAACAAGGTGTTTCCAGACACACACCTAGAACACTAGAAGAGGTCTCTATGCCCTGCAGCGACTCTAGAGTAATCCCCAGTTCTCCCACGCCATTTTGAATGGAGACTGGTCTTCCCTGGGGCCACACGAGAGGCTCTCTCAGTTCTGGGTCGTAACTCGAGAATCCCGCCTTAAGTCGAGAATATCCACGTGGTTGGCCAGTCATCGCCAGATAAGGATATTTCCCGCTGCAGTGTGTAGAGAGAAATCTCACGAACCCACTGGATCATCTAAACAGAACTAGACAGCCTTGAGGAAACTTCAAGTGTGGCCAAACATACTGGTCTCATTGGAGAGGAACACCGAGGTTCCCGGCACAACTTCCTCTGAACCCTTTCTTTCCTCCCGATCTCGACATGAGGGTCCATCCACCAGCTTTGTCTGGAAAGTGATCCCGACCTTCCAGTCCCACCTCAGGAGGAGGCCGGTCTCGCTTGGAAACTCGAGAGGAAGTCTTGTGGGTCGTGCCATATTTCGAAAGACACCTATTTCTCCATCCACTTAAGAGAAGTCCCGATGCCTGCGCACCTTTTCCAATGGAACCCCGAGGATGAAGCCACCACACGAAGGGGCACTGACATACTGGGTGCATCCTCCCGAAAGAGCCTCTGGTCCCAAGGACAACTCGACAAGTGGCCTGACATTCTATGAACACTGCAAGAGGCAAGTGAAGTTCCATGCCTCCACACAAGACGAGGCCTAACTCCCTGTTCAAAGCCCGCAAAGACCCCGAGATCGATGTCCCAACAGGTGAGGAAGCCTGAGATTCCTGTCTCACCTCCAGATGAGGCCCTGTTCCATGGCACTAAACCCAGGGGAATCCCAAGACAACCCTCTCAACTGAACAGTATTCCCCCTTCTCATAGGCACCAAGGGAAGCTGCCAGAGGTCACCGTCACAACCCCAGGGAACCTAGGGATTCTTTCAGCAACTCGAGAAACAACTCGAGATACCCCCTTCAACACGTCTTGAAGCCCGATTCCCCTGCCGTGACTCGAGAGCAACTCCGGTGCCTTCTTGCTATTCGAATGGGTACTGGACTTCCCTGGGGACACAAGAGAGGCTCCCTGAGTTCCCCATCATACCTCGAGAGAAACGTGACACGTCGAGCCGAAGCTCGAGAAAACACCATGAGATTCCCCCAACATCGCCACATGAGGCCCTTCTTTTCCTGCAGGGCCTAGAGAGCAACCCCGAGTCCTCTTTCAAAATTCCACTGAAGGCTTGATTCCCTTTTCTTTTTTAACACAATGGGCTTCAAGAGGTAGCCTTGGTCACTCGAGAGGAGAGGGGAGTTCTTTGTTTCAACTCGAGACGAGGCCTGACTCCCCGGCTGAAGCTTGAATGCAACCCAGAGATCCCTAGCGCCCTTGAAGGGGAACACGGAGTTTCTGGACACACGCCTAGACACTAGAAGAGATCTTTTTGCCCTGCAGCGACTCGAGAGCAATCAACAGCTCTCCCACGCCATTTTGAAAGGAGATTGGTTTTCCCTGGGGCCACACGAGAGGGTCCCTGTGTTCCGGGTCATAATTTGAGAATCCAGCCATAAGTCGAGAATAACCACGTGGTTCCCCGGTCATTGCCAGAGGAGACCATTTCCCACTGCAACGTGTTGAGAGAAATCCAAGAACCCACTGGATCATCGAAACGGAAATGGACAGCCTTGAGGAAATTTCAAATGTGGCCCAACATACCGGTCTCATTAGAGAGGAATACCGAGGTTCCCGGCACAACTTCCTGTTAGCCCCTTCTTCCCTCCCAATCTCGACATGAGGGTTCATCCCCCTGCTTTGTTTGGAAAGCGATCCCTACCTTCCTGTCCCAACTCAGGAAGAGGCCATTCTCACTTGGAAACTCGAGAGGAAGCCTCGTGGGTCGTGCCACATTCCAAAAGACACAGATTTCCCTGTCCATTCAAGAGAGAAACTGATGCCTGTGAACCTTTTCCAAAGGAACCCCTAGGATGAAGTCACCACACGAAGGGGCAGTGACACCCTGGGTGCATACTCCGGAAAGAGCCTCAGATTCCAAGAACAACTCCAGAAGTGGCCTGACACGCCATGAACACCTAGAGATGCAAGCTGAGTTCCATGCCTCCAAACAAGGCGAAGCCTAACTCCCTGTTCAAAACCCCTAAAACCCGAGATCGATGTGAGAACAGGAGAGGAAGCCTGACATTCCTGCCTCACCTCCAGATGAGGCCTTTCTTTTCCTGCAGGGCCTAGAAAGCAACCCCGAGTCACCTCTCAATATTCCACAGAAGGCTTGATTCCCTTTGTTTTAACACAATGGGTTTCAAGAGCTAGCCTTGGCCACTCGAGAGGAGAGGGGGGTTCTTCGTTTCAACTTGAGACGATGACTGACCCCCCGGCTGAAGCTTGAATGCAACCCCGAGATCCCTACCACCCCGGAAGTGGAACAAGGTGTTTTGGGACAAACATCCAGAACACTAGAAGAGGTCTCTATGCCCTGCAGCGACTTGAGAGCAATCCCCAGCTCTACCACGCCATTTTGAATGGAGATTGGTCTTCCCTGGGGCCACACGAGAGGCTCCCTGTGTTCCGGGTCGTAACTCGAGAATCCCGCTGTAAGTCGAGAATATCCACGTGGTTGCCCAGTCATCGCCAGATAAGGACATTTCCCGCAGCAGCGTGTTGAGAGAAATCCAAGAACACACTGGATCATCGAAACGGAACTAGACAGCCTTGAGGAAAGTTCAAATGTGGCCCACAATACCGGTCTCATTGGAGAAGAACACCGAGGTTCCAGCACAACTTCCTCGAGCCCCTTCTTCCCTCTTCATCTTGACATGAAGGTCTATCCCCCTGCTTGTCTGGAAAGGAATCCAGACCTTCTTGTCCCAACTCAGGAGGTGCCGGTCTCACTTGGAACCTCGAGAGTAAGACCCGTGGTTCGTGCCACATTCCAAAAGACACCGATTTCCCCGACGACTCAAGAGAATCCCGATGCCTGCGCACCTTTTCCAATGGAACCCAGAGGGTGAAGTCACCACATGAAGGGGCACTGACACCCGTGGTGCATCCTCCCGAAAGACCTCTGGTTCCAAGGACAACTTGATAAGTGGCCTGACACCCCATGAACACCTCTAGAGACAATCGGAGTTCTGAGCCTCCACACAAGGCGAGGCCTAACTCCCTGATCAAAACCCCCAAAGACCCAGAGATCGATGTCAGAACGGGAGAGGAAGCCTGAGATTCCCACCTGACCTCCAGATGAGGACCTCTTACATGGCACTGAACCCAGGGAAATCCCATGTCAAGCCTCTCAACTGCACAGTATTCCCCCTTCTCATTGGCACCAAGGGAAGCTGCCAGAGGTCACCGTCACAACCCCAGGGAACCTAGGGATTCTTACAGCAACTCGAGAAACACCTCAAGATACCCCCTTCAACACTTCTTGAAGCCCGATTCCCCTGCCGTGACTCGAGAGCCATCCTAGGCCCTCCTCGTTACTACAATGGTCACTGGACTTCCCTGGGGACATAAGAGAGGCTCCCTGAACTCCCCGTCGTAGCTAGAGAGAAACACCAAGCGTCGAGACGCAGCTCGAGAAAACACCTTGAGATTCCATGGACATCGCCACATGAGGCCGATCTTTTCCTTCATACCCCAGAGAGAAACCCTGAGTTCTCTCTCAAAACTCCACAGAAGGCTTGATTGCCTTTAAAAAAAAAAACAACAATGGGCTTCAAGAGCTAAACTTGTACACTCGAGAGGAGAGAGGAGTCCTTTGTTTCAAATTGAGACGAGGCCAGACTCCCCGGCTGAAGCTTAAATGCAGCCACGAGATCCCTAGCGCCCCTGAAGGGGAACACGGAGATTCTGAACACACACTTAGAAGACTAGAAGAGGTCTCTTTGTCCTGCAGCAATTCGGGAGAAATCTCCAGCTCTCCCTCACCATTTTCAATGGAGATTGGTCTTCCCTGGGGCCACATGAGTGGCTCCCTGAGTTCTGGGTGGTAACTCGAGAATCCCACCGTAAGTTGAGAATAACCACGTGGTTGCCAATTCATCACCAAAGGAAGCCATTTCCCTCTGCAGCGTGTTGAGAGAAATCCCACGAACACACTGGATCATCGAAACGGAATTGGACAGCCTTGAGGAAACATCAAATGTGGCCCAACATACTGGTCTCATTGGAGAAGAACACTGAGGTTCCAGCACAACCTCCTTTGAGCCCCTTCTTAAATCTAGATTTTGACATGAGGTTCGATCCCCCTGCTTTGTCTGGAAAGGGATCCCTACCTTTCAGTCCCACCTCAGGAGGAGGCCAGTCTCACTTGGAAACTCGAGAGGAAGCCTCATGGTTTGTGCCCCATTCCAAAAGACATCGATTTCCCCATCCACTAAAGAGAAGTCCCGATGCCTGCGCACCTTCTCCAAAGGAACCCCGAGGATGAAGTCACCACAGGAAGGGGCACTGACACGCTAGGTGTATCCTCCTGAAAGAGCCTCTGGTTCTAAGGACAACTCGACTAGTGGCCTGACACCCCATAAACACCGCGAGAGGAAGGCGCAGTTCCATACCTCCACAAAAGGCGAGGCCTAACACCCTGATCAAAACCCCCAAAGACCCCGAGATCAATGACAGAACAGGAGAGGAAGCCTGAGTTTCCCGCCTCACCTCCAGATGAGGCCCTCTACCATGGCACTGATCCCAGGGGAATCCGAAGACAACACTCTCAACTGCACAGTATTCCCCCTTCTCATAGGCACCAAGGGAATCTGCCAGAGGTCACCGTCACACCCCCACGGAACCTAGGGATTCTTACATCAACTCGAGAAACACCTCGAGATACCCCCTTCAACACGTCTTGAAGCCCGATTCCCCTGCCGTGACTCGAGAGCCACCCTGGGCCCTCCTCGATACTCGAATGGGAACTGGACTTCCCTGGGAACACAAGAGAGGCTCCCTGAGAACCCCGTTGTACCTCGAGAGAAATGCGACACATCAAGCTGAAGCTTGAGGAAACACCATGAGATTCTCCCGACATCACCACATGAGGCCCTTCTTTTCCTGCAGGACCTAGAGAACAACATAGAATCCTCTCTCAAATCTCCACGGAAGGCTTGATTCCCTTTTTTTATTTTTTTTCTATTGTAAACACAATTGGTTTCAAAGCTAGCCGTGGCAATTCGGGAGGAGAGGGGAGTTCTTTGCTTCAACTGGAGACAAGGCCTGATTCTCCGGCTGAAGCTTCAATGCAACCCGAAGATCCGAAGCGCCCCTAAAGGGGAACATGGAGTTTCTAGACACACGCCTAGAAGACAAGAAGTGGTTTCATTGCCCTGCAGCGACTTGAGAGAAACCCCCAGCTCTACCATGTCATTTTGAATGGAGATTGGGCTTCTCTGGGCCCACATGAGAGGCTCCCTGAATTCCCCATCATAACTCGAGAATTCCGCCTAAGTCGAGAACAACCACATGGTTGCCCAGTCATTGCAAGATGCGACCCTTTTCTGCTGCAGCATCTTGAGAGAAATCCTACGAACACAGTGGATCATCGAAACACATCTTGACAGGCTTGAGGAAACTTCAAATGTGGCCCAACATACCGGTCTCATTGGAGAGGAAACCGAGGGTCACGGCACAACATGCTCTGAGCCCCTTCTTCCCTCCTGATATCGACGTGAGTGTCAAATCCCTGCTTTGTCTGGAAAGGGATCCCGACTTTCCAGTCCCACCTCAGGAGGAGGCCAGTCTCACTTGGAAACTCGAGAGGAAGCCTCGTGGGTCGTGCCACATTCCGAAAGACACCGATTTCCCCGTCCACTCAAGAGAAGTCCCGATGCCTGGGCACCTTTTCCAATGGGACCCCGAGGTTGAAGTCACCACACGAAGGGGCACTGACACCCTGGGTGCATCCTCCAGAAAGAGCCACTGGTTCCAACGACAACTTGACAAGTGGCCTGACACACCAGGAACAACTCGAGAGGCAAGTGGAGTTGATGCCTCCACACAAGACGAGGCATATCTCCCTGCTAAAAACCCCTAAAGACCCCGAGATCGATGTCAGAACACCAGAGGAAACCTGCGATTTCCACCACACCTCCAGATGAAGCCCTCTTCAATGGCACTGAACCCAGTTAAATCCCAAAATATCCCTCTCAACTGCACAGTATTCCCCTTTCTCATAGGCACCAAGGTAAGCTGCCGGAGGTCACCCTCACAAGCCGAAGGAACCTAGGGATTCTTACAGCAACTCGAGAAACACCTCGAGATACCCCCTTCAACACCTCTTGAAGCCCGATTCCCCTGCCGTGACTCGAGAGACATCCAAGGCCCTCCTCACCACTCGAATGGGAACTGGTCTTCCCTGGGTCCACAAGGGAGGCTCCCTGAGTTCACCCTCATCAAATCAGATCAGATCAGTCGCTCAGTCGTGTCCGACTCTTTGCGACCCCATGAACCGCAGCATGCCAGGCCTCCCTGTCCATCACCAGCTCCCGGAGGTCACCCAGACTCATACCCATCGAGTCAGTTATGCCATCCAGCCATCTCATCCTCTGTCGTCCCCTTCTCCTCCTGCCCTCAATCCCTCCCAGCATCAGAGTCTTCTCCAATGAGTCAGCTGTTCGCATGAGGTGGCCAAAATACTGGAGTTCACCCTCATAGCTCGAGGGAAATGGCACACGTCGAGCCACAGCTCGAGGAAATACCAAGTGATTTCCCGACCGGGCCAGATGAGGCCCTTTTTTTCCTGCAGGGCCTAGAGAGCAACCCTGAGGACTCTCTCAAAACTCCACAGAAGCCTTGATTCCTTTTTTTAAAAACACAGTGGGCTTCAAGAGCTATCCTTGGAATCTTGAAAGGAGAGGGCAGTTTTTGCTTCAACTCAAGATGCGACCTGACTCTCCGGCTGAAGTTTGAATGCAACTCCGAGATCCCTAGCGCCCCTGAAGGGGAACACAGAGTTTTTGAAACACTCCTAAAAGACTAGAGGAGGTATCCTTTCCCTGCAGCAATTTGAGAGCAATTCCCAGCTCTCCCACACTATTTTCACTGGAGATTGGTCTTCCCTGGATCAACACGTGAGGCTCCCTGAGTTTCCCGTCACAGCTCAAGAGAAACGCCACACGTCGATCTGCAGCTGAGGCACGTGTACCCCAATGTTCATAGCAGCACTGTTTACAATAGCCAGGACGTGGAAGCAACCTAGATGTCCATCCACAGATGAATGGATAAGCAAGCTGTGGTACATATACACGATGGAGTATTACTCAGCCATTAAAAAGAATACATTTGAATCAGTTCTAATGAGGTGGATGGAACTGGAGCCTATTATTCAGAGTGAAGTAAGCCAGAAAGAAAAACACAAATACAGTATACTAACACATATATATGGAATTTAGAAAGATGGTAACAATCACCCTGCTTATGAGACAGCAAAAGAGACACTGATGTATAGAACAGACTTTTGGACTCTGGGACTGGGAGAGGGCGGGACGATTGGGGAGAATAGCATTGAAATATATATAATATCATATCTGAAACGAGTCAGTCCAGGTATGATGCCCTATAACAGAAGCCTGGGACTGGAGCACTGGGATGACCTGGAGGGATGGTGTGGGAAGGGGGGAGGGAGGAGGGCTCAGGATGGGGAACACGTGTAGTCTGGTGGCGGATCCATCTCGATGTATGGTAAAAGTAATGCGATATTGTAAAGTTAAGAAAAATTAAAAAAAAAAAAAAAAGAAAACACCATGAGATTCCCCCGACATCGCCAGATGAGGCCCTTCTTTTCCTGCAGGGCCTACAGAGCAACCCAGAGTCCTTTCTCTAAACTCCACAGAAGCCTTGATTCCTTTATTTTAACACAATGGGCTTCAAGAGCTAGCTTTGGCCACTCAAAAGGAGAGGGGAGTTCTTTGTTTCAACTCGAGACGAGGCCTGACGCCCCGGCAGAAGCTTGAATGCAACCCCGAGATCCCAACTGCCCCTGAAGGGGAACAAGGTGTTTCCGGACACACGCCTAGAACACTAGAAGAGGGCTCTATGCCCTGCAGCGACTCGAGACTATTCCCAGATCTCCCACGCCAAATTGAATGGAGATTTATCTTCCCTGGGGCCACACGAGAGGCTCGTTCAGTTCACGGTCGTAACTCGAGAATCCCGCTGTAAGTCGAGAATATACACGTGGTTGCCCAGTCATCGCCAGATAAGGACATTTCCCGCTTCAACGTGTTGATAGTAATCCCACGAACCAACTGGATCATCGAAACGGAACTAGACAGCCTTGAGGAAACTTCAAATGTGGCCCAACATACCGGTCTCATTGGAGAGAAACACCGAGGTTCCGGGCTCAACTTCCTCTGAGCCCATTCTTCCCTCCCAATCTCGATATGAGGGTCCATCCCCCTGCTTTGTCTGGAAAGGGATTCCTACCTTTGAGTCCCACCTCAGGAGGAGGCCAGTCTCACTTGGAAACTCAAGAGGAAGCTTCGTGGGTCGTGCCACATTCCGAAAGACACCGATTTCCCCATCCACTCAAAAGAAGTCCCGATGCCTGCGCACCTTTTCCAATGGAACCCCGAGGATGAAGTCACCACACGAAGGGGCACTCACACCCTGGGTGCATCCTCCCGAAAGAGCCTCTGGTTCCAAGGACAACTCGACAAGTGGCTTGACACTCTATGAACACCGAGAGAGGCAAACGGAGTTCCATGCCTCCACACCAGGCGAGGCCTAACTCCCTGTTCAAAGTCCCCAAATACCCTGAGATCAATGTCACAACAGGAGAGGAAGCATGAGATTCCGCCCTCATCTCCAGAGGAGGACCTGATTCATGGCACTGAACCCAGGGAAAACCCAAGACAACGCTCTCAAATACACAGTATTCCCCCTTCTCATAGGCACCAAGGGAAGCTGCCAGAGGTCACCGTCACAAACCCAGGGAACCTAGGGATTCTTACAGCAACTCGAGAAAAAACTCGAGAGTCACCCTTCAACACATCTTGAAGCCCGATTCCACTGCTGTGATTCGAGAGCCACCCCGGGCCCTCCTTGCTCTTCGGATGGGGACTGGACTTCCCTGGGGACACAAGAGTGGTTCCCTGAGTTCCCCGTCATACCTCGAGAGAAACGCGACACGTCGAGCTGAAGCTCGAGAAAAGACCATGAGATTCCACCGACATCGCCAGATGAGGCCCTTCTTTTCCTGCAGGGCCTAGAGAGCAACCCCGAGTCCTCTCTCAAAACTCCACAGAAGGCTTGATTCCATTTTTTTTTTAAACAATGGGCTTCAAGAGCTAGCCTTGGCCACTCGAGAGGAGAGGGGAGTTCTTTGTTTCAACTCGAGAGGAGGCCTGACTCCCCGGCTGAAGCTTGAATGCAACCCCGAGATCCCTACCGCTCCTGAAGGGGAACAAGGTATTTCCGGACACACGCCTAGAACACTAGAAGCGGTCTCTATGCCCTGCAGCGACTTGAGAGCACTCCCCAGCTCTCCAACGCCATTTTGAATGGAGATTGGTCTTCCATGTGGCCACACGAGAGGCTCCCTTTGTTCCGGGTCGTAAGTCGAGAATCCCGCCATAAGTCGAGAATAAACACGTGGATGCCCAGTCATCGGCAGAGGAGGACATTTCCCGCTGCAATGTGTTGAGAGAAATCCAAGAACCCACTGGATCATCGAAATGGAACTAGACTGCCTTGAGGAAAGTTCAAATGTGGCCCAACATACCGGTCTCATTAGAGAGGAACACCGAGGTTCCCGGCACAACTTCCTCTGAGCCCCTTCTTTCCTCCCGATCTCGACATGAGGGTCGATCCCCCTGCTTTGTCTGGAAAGCGATCCCTACCTTCCAGTCCCACCTCAGGAGGAGGCCGGTCTCACTTGGAAACTCTGAAGGAAGCCTCGTGGGTCGTGCCACATTCCAAAAGACACCTAATTCCCCGTCCACTCAAGAGAAGTCCCCATGCCTGCGCACCTTTTCCAATGGAACCCCGAGAATGAAGTCACCACAGGAAAGGGCACTGACACGCTTGGTGAATCCTACCAAAAGAGCCTCTGGTTACAAGGACAACACGAAAAGTGGCCCGACACCTCATGAACACCATGAGAGGCAAGCGCAGTTCCATGCATCCACACGAGGCGAGGCCTAACTCCCTGTTCAAAACCCCCGAAGATCCCGAAATCGATGACAGAAGAGGAGAGGAAGCCTGAGATTCCCACTTCACCTCCAGATGAGGCCCTCTACCCTGGCACTGATCCCACCGGAATCCTAAGACAACCCTCTCAAATGCACAGTATTCCCCCTTGTCATAGGCACCAAGGGAAGCTGCCAGAGGTCACCGTCACAACCCCAGGGAACCTAGGGATTCTTACATCAACTCGAGAAACACCTCGAGATATCCCGTTCAACACATCTTGAAACTCGATTCCCCTGCCGTGACTCGAGAGCCACCCAGGGCCCTCCTCGATAATCAAATGGGAACTGGACTTCCCTGGTGACACAAGAGAGGCTCCCTGAGATCCCTGTCGTACCTCGAGAGAAATCGACACGTCGAGCAGAAGCTTGAGAAAACACCGTGAGATAACCCCGACATCACCCCATGAGGCACTTCTTTTCCTGCAGGGCCTAGAGAACAACATAGAATCCTCTCTCAAATCTCCACGGAAGGCTTGATTCCCTTTTTTTTTTTTGTAAACACAATTGTCTTCAAAGCTAGCCGTGGCAATTCGGGACGAGAGGGGAGTTCTTTGCTTCAATTGGAGACAAGACATGATTCTCCGGATGAAGCTTGAATGCAACCCCGAGATCCGTAGCTCCCCTAAAGGGGAACATGGAGTTTCTAGACACACGCCTAGAAGACAAGAAGTGGTCTCTTTGCCCTGCAGCAACTCGACAGCAATCCCCAGCTCTTCCACGCCATTTTGAATGGAGATTGGTATTCCCTGGGGCCACATGAGAGGCTCCCTGAATTCCCCATCATAACTCGAGAATCCCCCCTAAGTCGAAAACAACCACGTGGTTGCCCTGTCAAGGCCAGATGAAACCCTCTCCCGTTGTAGCATCTTGAGAGAAATCCCACGAACCACTGGATCATCGAAACGGACCTGACAGCCTTGAGGAAACTTCAAATGTGGCCCAACATACCGGTCTCATTGGAGAGGAACCCGAGGGTTACGGCACAATATGCTCTGAGCCCCTTCTTCCCTCCTGATATCGACGTGAGTGTCGAATCCCTGCTTTGTCTGGAAAGGCATCCCGACTTTCCAGTCCCACCTGAGGAGGAGGCTGGTCTCACTTGGAAACTCGAGAGGAAGCCTCGTGGGTCGTGCCACATTCCACAAGACACCTATTTCCCTGTCCACTCAAGAGAAGTCCCGATGCCTGGGCACCTTTTCCATTGGAACCCTGAGGTTGAAGTCACCACACGAAGGGGCACTGACACCCTGGGTGCATCCTCCCAAAAGAGCCGCTTGTTCCAAAGACAACTTGACAAATTGCCAGACACCCCATGAACACCTCGAGAGGCAAGTGGAGTTGATACCTCCACACAAGACGAGGCATATCTCCCTGCTCAAAACCCCTAAAGACCCCGAGATCGATATCAGAACACGAGAGGAAACCTGCGATTCCCACCACACCTCAAGATGAGGCCCTCTTCCATGGCACTGAACCCAGGGAAATCCCAAGACATCCCTCTCAACTGCACAGTATTCCCCCTTCTCATAGGCACCAACGGAATCTGCCAGAGTTCACCATCACAAGGCAAAGGAACCTAGGGATTCTTACAGCAACTCGAGAAACACCTCGAGATACCCCCTTCAACACCTCTTGAAGTCCGATCCCCCTGCCGTGACTCAAGAGCCATCCCGGGCCCTCATCGCCAAACGAATGGGGACTGGTCTTCCCTGGGGCCACAAGAGAGGCTCCCTGAGTTCCCCCTCATAGCTCGAGTGAAACGGCACACGTCGAGCCACAGCTCAAGAAAATACAATTTGATTTCCCGACATCGCCAGATGAGGTCCTTCTTTTCCTGCAGGGCCTAGAGAGCAACCCCGAGGACTCTCTCAAAACTCCACAGAAGGCTTGATTCGTTTTTGTAAAAACACAGTGAGTTTCAAGAGCTATCCTTGGAAAGTCGAGAGGAGAGGGCCGTTTTTGCTTCAACTCGAGACACAACCTGACTCCCCCGCTGAAGTTTGAATGCAACTCCGAGATACCTAGCGCCCCTGAAAGGGAACACAGAGTTTCTGGACACACTCCTAAAAGACTAGAGAAGATCTCTTTGCCCTGCAGCCATTTGAGAGCAATCCCCAGCTCTCCCACGCTATTTTCAATGGAGATTGATCTTCCTTGGATCCACACGTGAGGATCCCTGAGTTATCGGTCGTAGCTCAAGAGAAACGCCACACGTCGAGCCGCAGCTCAAGAAAACACCATGAGATTACCACGGCATCGCCAGATGAGGTCCTTATTTTCCTGCAGGGCCTACAGAGCAACCCAGAGTCCTCTCTCAAAACACCACAGAAGGCTTGATTCTCTTTATTTTAACACAATGGGCTTCAAGAACTAGCCTTGGCCACTTGAGAGAAGAGCAGAGTTCTTTGTTTCAACACGAAATGAGGCCTTACTCCCCGGCTGAAGCTTGAATGCAACCCCAAATCCCACCGCACCTGAAGGGGAACAAGGTGTTCGGGACACACGCCTAGAACACTAGAAGAGGTCTCTATTCCCTGCAGCGACTCGAGAGCAATCCCCAGGTCTCCCACGCCATTTTGAATGGAGATTGGTCTTCCCTGGGGCCACACAAGAGGCTCCTTCAGTTCCGGGTCGTAACTCGAGAATCCCGCCGTAAGTCGAGAATATCCACGTGGTTGCCCAGTCATCGCCAGATAAGGATATTTCCCGCTTCAGCGTGTTGAGAGAAATCCCACGAACCCACTGGATCATCGAAATGGAACTAGACAGCCTTGAGGAAACTTCAAAATTGGCCCAACATACCGGTCTCACTGGAGAGGTATACCGAGGTTCCCGGCACAACTTCCTCTGAGCCCCTTCTTATGTACTGATCTCGACATGAGGGGTGACAGCCCGGCTTTTTCTGGAAAGGAATACCAACCTTCCATTCCCACCCAAGTAGGAGGACTGTCTCACTTGAAAACTCGAGAACAAGCCTCGTGGTTCGTGCCACATTCTGCAAGACACCTATTTCCTCGTCCACTCAAGAGAAGTCCCGATGCATGCCCACCTTTTCCAATGGAACCCCGAGGATGAAGTCACCACACGAAGGGGCACTGACACCCTGCGTGTATCCCTCGAAAGAACCTCTGGTTCCAAGGACAACTCTCCAAGTGGCCTGACACCCCATGAACACCTAGAGAGGCAAGAGGAGTTCCATGCCTCCACACGAGGTGAGGCCTAGTTCCCTGTTCAAAACCCCCAAAGACGCTGAAATCGATGTCAGAACAGGAGAGGAAGCCTGAGATTCCCTACTCACCTCCAGATGAGGCTCTCTTACAGGGTACTGAATCCAAGGGATTCCCAAGACAACCCTCTCAACTGAACAGTATTCCCCTTTCTCATAGGCATCAAGGGAAGCTGCCAGAGGTCACCGTCACAAGCCCAGGAAACCTAGAGATTTTTACAGCAACTCGAGAAACAACTCGAGATACCACCTTCAACACATCTTGAAGCCCAATTCCCATTCCATGACTCGAGAGCCATCCCGGGCCCTCCTCGCTACTCGAATGGGAATTGGAGTTCCCTGGGGACACAAGAGAGGCTGCCTGAGTTCCCTGTCACTGATCGAGAGAAACACCACACGTCGAGCCGCAGCTTGAGAAAACACCATGAGATTCTCTCCACATCGCCACATGAGGACCTTCTCTTCCTGCAGGGCCTAGAGAGCCACCCCGAGTCATCTCTCAAAACTCCACAGAAGGCTTGATTCCCTTTTTTTTATAACACAATGGGCTTCAAGAGGTAGCCTTGGCCACTTGAGAGGAGAGGGGAGTTCTTTGTTTCAACTCGAGATGAGGCCTGACACTCCGGCTGAAGCTTGAATGCAACCTCGAGATCCCTAGCACACCTGAAGGGGAACACGGAGTTTCTGGACACATGCCTAGAAGACTATAAGAGTTCTCTTTGCCCTACAGCATCTCGAGAGCAATCCCCACCTCTCCCACACCATTTTGAATGGAGATTGGTCTTCCCTGGGGCCACAAGAGAGGCTCTCTGATTTCCAGGTCGTAACTCGAAATCGCGCCGTACGTCGAGAATAAACACGTGGTTTCCCAGACATCGCCTGAGGAGGCCATTTCCCACTGCAGCGTGTTGAGAGAAATCCCACAAAAACACTGGATTATCAAAATGGAACTAGACAGTCTTGAGGAATCTTCAAATGTGGCCCAACATACCGGTCTCATTGCAGAGGAACACCAAGGTTCTCGGCACAACTTCCTCAGAGCCACTTCTTCCCTCCTGATCTCGACATGAGGGNGAAGGGGCACTGACACCCTGCGTGTATCCCTCGAAAGAACCTCTGGTTCCAAGGACAACTCTCCAAGTGGCCTGACACCCCATGAACACCTAGAGAGGCAAGAGGAGTTCCATGCCTCCACACGAGGTGAGGCCTAGTTCCCTGTTCAAAACCCCCAAAGACGCTGAAATCGATGTCAGAACAGGAGAGGAAGCCTGAGATTCCCTACTCACCTCCAGATGAGGCTCTCTTACAGGGTACTGAATCCAAGGGATTCCCAAGACAACCCTCTCAACTGAACAGTATTCCCCTTTCTCATAGGCATCAAGGGAAGCTGCCAGAGGTCACCGTCACAAGCCCAGGAAACCTAGAGATTTTTACAGCAACTCGAGAAACAACTCGAGATACCACCTTCAACACATCTTGAAGCCCAATTCCCATTCCATGACTCGAGAGCCATCCCGGGCCCTCCTCGCTACTCGAATGGGAATTGGAGTTCCCTGGGGACACAAGAGAGGCTGCCTGAGTTCCCTGTCACTGATCGAGAGAAACACCACACGTCGAGCCGCAGCTTGAGAAAACACCATGAGATTCTCTCCACATCGCCACATGAGGACCTTCTCTTCCTGCAGGGCCTAGAGAGCCACCCCGAGTCATCTCTCAAAACTCCACAGAAGGCTTGATTCCCTTTTTTTTATAACACAATGGGCTTCAAGAGGTAGCCTTGGCCACTTGAGAGGAGAGGGGAGTTCTTTGTTTCAACTCGAGATGAGGCCTGACACTCCGGCTGAAGCTTGAATGCAACCTCGAGATCCCTAGCACACCTGAAGGGGAACACGGAGTTTCTGGACACATGCCTAGAAGACTATAAGAGTTCTCTTTGCCCTACAGCATCTCGAGAGCAATCCCCACCTCTCCCACACCATTTTGAATGGAGATTGGTCTTCCCTGGGGCCACAAGAGAGGCTCTCTGATTTCCAGGTCGTAACTCGAAATCGCGCCGTACGTCGAGAATAAACACGTGGTTTCCCAGACATCGCCTGAGGAGGCCATTTCCCACTGCAGCGTGTTGAGAGAAATCCCACAAAAACACTGGATTATCAAAATGGAACTAGACAGTCTTGAGGAATCTTCAAATGTGGCCCAACATACCGGTCTCATTGCAGAGGAACACCAAGGTTCTCGGCACAACTTCCTCAGAGCCACTTCTTCCCTCCTGATCTCGACATGAGGGTCGATCCCCCTGCTTTGTCTGGAAAGGGATCCTGACCTTCCTGTCCCACCTCAGGAGGAGGCCGGTCTCACTTGGAAACTCGAGAGGAATCCTCGTGCTTCGTGCCACATTCCGAAAGACACCGATTTCCCCGTCCACTCAAGAGAAGTCCCAATGCCTGCCGCACTCTTTCAATGAAACCCGGAGGATGAAGTCACCACACGAAGGGGCACTGACACACAGGGTGCATCCTCCCGAAAGAGCCTCTGGTTCCACGGACAACAGGTCAAGTGGCCTGACACCCTATGAACACCTCGAGAGGCAAGCGGAGTTCCATGCCTCCACACAAGGCGAGGCCTAACTCCCTGTTCAAACCCCAAAGACCCCACGATCGATGTCAGAATAGGAGAGGAAGCCTGAGAATTCCACCTCACCTCCAGATGAGGCCCTATTCAATGGCACCGAACCCGGGGGAATCCCAAGACAACCCTTTCAACTGCACAGTATTCCCCGTTCTCATAGGCACCAAGGCAAGCTGAGAGACGTCAATGTCTCAAACCCAGGGAACTTAGGCATGGTCACAGCAACTCGAGAAACATCTCGAGATACCCACTTCAACACATCTTTAAGCCCGATTCCCCTGCTGTGACTCAAGAACCATCCCGGGCACTCCTCTCTACTCGAATGTGGACTGGACTTCCCTGGGGAAACAAGAGAGCCTCCCTGAGTTCCCCGTCGTAGCTCGAGAGAAACACCACACGTCGAGCCGCAGCTCGAGAAAACACCATGAGATTCCCCCAACATCTCCACATGAGGCCCTTCTTTTCCAGCAGGGCCTAGAGAGCAACCCCGAGTCCACTCTCAAAACTCCACAGAAGGCTTGATTCCCTTTTTTGTAACACAATGGTCTTCATGAGCTAGCCTTGGCCACTCGAAAAGAGAGGGGAGTTCTTTGTTTCAACTCGCAACGAGGCCAGATTCCCTGGCTGAAGCTTGAATGCAACCCCGAGATCCCTAGCGCCCCTGAAGGGGAAAACGGAGTTTCTGGACACACGCCTAGAAGACTAGAAGAGGTCTCTTTGCCCTGTAGCGACTCGAGAGCAATCCACAGCTCTGCCATGCCATTTTGAATGGAGACTGGTCTTCCCTGGGGCCACATGAGAGGCTCCCTGATTTCCGGGTCGTAACTCGACAATCTCACTGTTAGTCAAGAATAACCACGTGGTTGCCCAGTCATCACCAGATCAGGCCGTTTCCCGCTGCAGCGTGTTGATTGAAATCGCACGAACACACTGGATCATAAAAACAGAACTAGACAGCTAGAGGAAACTTCAAATATGGCCCCTTATATCGGTATTATTGGAGAGGAACCACAAGGTTCCTGGCACAACTTCCTCTTAGCCCCTTCTTCCCTCCTGATCTCCACTTGAGTGTCGATCCCCCTGCTTTGTCTGGAAAGGGATTGCGATTTTCCAGTCCCACCTCAGGAGGAGGCCAGTCTCAATTGGAAACTCCAGAGGAAGCCTCGTGGTTCGTGCCAAATTCCGAAAGACACCGATTTCCCCGTCCACTCAAGAGAAGTCCCAAAGTCTGTGCACCTTTTCCAATGGAACCCCGAAGACGAAGTCACCACACGAAGGGGAATTGACACCCTGGGTGCATCCTCCCGAAAGGCCTCTGGTTCCAAGGACAACTTGACAAGTGGCCTGACACCCCATGAACACCTCGAGAGGCAAGCGGAGTTCCATGTCTCCACACAAGGCGAGGCCTAACTCCCTGTTCAAAACACCCAAAAATGATGCGATCAATGTCAGAACAGGAGAGGAAGCCTGAGATTCCCGCCTCAACCCCAGAGGAGGCCTTCTTCCATGGCAATGAACACAGGGGATTCCCAAGACAACCCTCTCAACTGCACAGTGTTCCACCTTCTCATAGGAACCAAGGGAACCTTCCAGGGGTCATGTCACAAGCCCAGAGAACCTAGAGTTTCTTACAGCAACTCGAGAAACACCTCGAGATACCCCCTTCAACACGTCTTGAAGCCTGATTCCCCTGCCGTGACTCGAGAGCCATCTCGGGCCCTCCTCGCTACTCGATTGGGGTCTGGACTTCCCTGGGGACCCAAGAGAGGCTCCCTGAGTTCACCGTCATAACTCAAGATAAACGTCACACGTCGAGCCACAGCTCGAGAAAACACCATAAGATTCCCCAGACATCGCCACATGAGGCCCTGCATTTCCTGCAGAGCCTAGACAGCAACCCCGAGTCCTCTCAAAATCTCCACAGAAAACTTGATTCCCTTTTTTTTTTTTTTAAACAACGAGCTTCAAGAGCTAGCCCTGGCCACTCAAGAGTAGAGAGGAGTTCTTTGTTTCAACTCGAGAGGAGGCCTGACTCCCCGGCTGAAACTTGAATGCAACCCCTAGATCCCTAGTGCCCCTGAAGGGGAACACGGAGTTTCTGGACATATGCCTATAAGACTAGAAGAGGTCTCTTTGCCCTGCAGCGACTCGAGAGCAATCCCCAGCTCTCCCACACCATTTTGAATGGAGATTGGTCTTCCCTGGGGCCACACGAGAGGCTGCCTGTGTTCCTGGTCGTAACTCGAGAATCCGGCCTTAAGTCGAGAACAACCACGTGCTTGCCCAGATATCGCCAGAGGAGGCCCTTTCCAGATGCACCGTGTTGAGAGAAACCCCCGGACCCACTGGATCATTAAAACGGAACTAGACAGCCTTGAGGAAACTTCAAATGTGGCCCAACATACCGGTCTCATTGGAGAGGAATCCCGACGTTCCCGGCACAACTTCCTCTGAGCCCCTTCTTCCCTCCTGATCTCAACTTGAGGGTCGATTCCCCTGCTTTGTCTAGAAAGGGATCCCGACCTTCCATCAAACCTCAGCAGGAGGCCGATCTGACTTGGAAACTCGAGAGAAAGGCTCGTGGGTCGTGCCATACTCCGAAAGACACCGATTTCCCCGTCCACTCTAGAGAAGTCCAAATTCCTGGGCACCTTTTCCAATGGAACCCCGAGGATGAAGTCACCACATGAAGGGCCACTGACAACCTGGGTGCATCCCCCCGAAAGAGCAGCTGGTTCCACGAAGAATTCAACAAGTGTCCTGACACCCCCGAGAGGCAAGCGGAGTTCCATGCCTCCACACAAGGAGAGGCCTAACTCCCTGTTCCAAACCACCAAAGTCATGAGATCGATGTCAGAACAGGAGAGGAAGCCTGAGATTCACGCCTCACTTCCAGATGAGGCCCTAATCCATGGCACTGAACCCAGGGGAATTCCAAGACAACCCTCTCAACTGCACAGTATTCCCCCTTCTCATAGACACCAAGGGAAGCTGCCAGAGGTCACCGTCACAAGCCAAGGGTACCTAGGGATTCTTACAGCAACTCGAGAAACACCTAGAGATACCCCCTTCAACAAGTCTTGAAGTTCGATTCCCCTGCCGTGACTCGAGAGCCATCCCGGGCCCTCCTCGCCACTCAAATGTGGACTGGGCTTCACTGGGGCCACAAGAGAGGCTTGCTGATTTCCCCATAGTAGCTCGAGAGAAACGCCACGTGTCGAGTCGCACCTCGAGAAAACACGCTGAGATTCCTCCGACATCACCAGATTAGGCCCTTCTTTTCCTGCAGGCCCTAGAAAGCAACTCCGTGTCCTCTTTCAAAACTACACAGAAGGCTTGATTCCCCTTTTTTTAACACAACAGGCTGCAAGTTCAAGCATTGGCAACTCTAGAGGAGAGGGAAGTTCTTTGCTTCAACTCGAGATGTGGCCTGACTCCACGGCTAAAGCTTGAATGCACTCCCGAGATCCCTAGCGACCCTTAAGTGGAACACGGAGTTTCTGGTCACACATCTAGAAGACTAGAAGAGGTCTGTTTGCCTTTCAGCGACTCGAGAGCAAATCCCAACTCCCCCACGCCATTTTGAATGGAGTTTGGTCTTCCCTGGGGCCACACGAATGTCTCCCTGAGTTCCCTGCCATAACTGGAGAATCACCTCGTAAGTCGAGAACAACCACGTGGTTGCCCAGTCATCGCCAGATGAGGCTCTTTACCGCAGCAGAGTCTTGAGGGAATTCTTATGAACCCACTGGATCATCGAAATGGACATTGACAGCTATGAGGAAACTTCGAATGTGGACCAACATACCGGTCACATTGGATAAGAACACTGAGGTTCCCAGAACAACTTCCTCTGAGCCCTTCTTCCCTCCTGATCTCGACATGAGGGTCGATGCCCCTGCTTTGTCTGGAAAGGGATCCCAGCCTTCCAGTGCCACCTCAGGAGGAGGCCGGTCTGACTTGGAAACACGAGAGGAAGCCTCGTGGGTCATGCCACAATCCAAAAGACACCAATTGCCCAGTCCACTCAAGAGAAGTGCCTATGCCTGGGCACCTTTTACAATGGAACCCCGAGAATGAAGTCACCACACGAAGGGGCACTGACACACTGGCGGCATCCTCGCCAAAGTGCGGATGGTTCCAAGGACAACTCGACAAGTGGCCTGACACCCCATGAACAGCTTGAGAGGAAAGCGGAGTTACCTGCCTCTACAAAAGACGAGGCCTAACTCTCTGTTCCAGACCCACAAACACCGCGACATTGATGTCAGAACAGGAGAGGAAGCCTGAGATTCCCACCTCACCTCCAGATGAGGTCCGCTTCCATGACATTGAACCCAGGGTAGTCCCAAACAAGCCTCTCAACTGCATAGTAGTCCCCTTTCTCCTAGGCACCAAGGGAAGCTGCCAGAGGTCACCGTCACAAGCCCAGGGAACCTAGGGATTCTTACAGCAACCCGAGAAACACCTCGAGATACCCCCTTCAACACGTTTTGAAGCCTGATTCCCCTTCCGTGACTCGAGAGCCATCCCGGGCCCTCCTCGCGTCTCGAATGGGGACTGCACTTCCCTGGGGCCGCAAAAGTGGCTCCCTGAGTTCCCCGTAGTAGCTTGAGAGAAACGCCACACGTCGAGCCGCAGCTCGAGAAAACACCATGAGATTCCCCCAACTTTGCTTGATGAGGAACTTGTTTCCTTGCAGGGCCTAGGGAGCAATCCCGAAACCTCTCTCAAAACTCAACAGAAGACTTGATCCCCCCCCTTTTTTTTTAACACAATCAGCTTTGAGAGCTAACCTTGGCCAGTCGAGAGGAGAGGGGAGTTCTTTGTTTCAACTGCAGACGAAGCCTGACTCCCCGGCTGAAGCTTGAATGCAACCCTGAGATACCTAGCGCCCCTGAAGTGGAACACGGAGTTTATGGACACACGCCTAGAACACTAGAAGAGGTCTCTTGGCCCTGCAGCGACTCGAAAGCAATCACCAGCTCTACCATGCCATTTTGAATGGAGATTGGTCTTCGCTGGGGCCACACGTGTGGCTCCCGGAGTTCCCCGTTGTAGCTCGAGGGAAACACCATACATGGAGACGCAGCTGAAGAAAACACCATGAGATTCCACCAACTTCGCCTGATGAGGAACTGCTTTCCTGCAGGGCCTAGAAAGCAACCCCGAGTATTCTCCTAAAACTCCACAGAAGGCTTTATTCCCTTTCTTTTAAACACAATGTGCTTCAAAATCTAGCCTAGAAACTCGTGAGGAGAGGGGAGTTCTTTGCTTCAACTCGAGACGAGGCCTGACTCCCTGGCTGAAGTTTAAATGCAACCCCGAGATCCCTAGAGTCCCCGAAGGGGTTCACGGAGTTTCTGGCCACAGGCCTAGAAGACTAGAAGAGGTCACTTTGACCCTCAGCGACTCGAGAGCAGTCCCCAGCTCTCCCACGCCATTTTGAATGGAGATTGGGCTTCCCTGGGCCACAGTAGAGGCTCCCTGAGTTCCTAGTCGTAACTTGAGAATCCCGCCGTAAGTTGAGAATAACCAAGTGGTTGTCCAATCATCGCCAGTTGAAGACCTTTCCCGCTGCAGTGTTTTGAGAGAAATCCCACGAACCAATGGATTATCGAAATGGACTTTGACAGCCTTGAGGAAACTTCAAATGTGGCCCAATATACCCGTCTCATTGGAGAGGAACACCAAGGTTCCCTGCACGACTTTCTCTGAGCCCCTTCTTCACTCCTGATCTCGACATGACTGTTGATCCCTCTGCTTTGTCTGGAAAGGGATCCCTATCTTCTAATCCCACCTCAGGAGGAGGCAGGTCTCAATTGGAAACTCGAGAGGAAGCCTCGTGGGTCGTGCCACACTCCGAAAGACACTGATTTCCCAGTCCACTCAAGAGAAGTCCCGATGCCTACTCAATATTTTCCAATGGAACCCCGAGGATGAAGACAAGTCACGAAGGGGAACTGATATCCTGGGTGCATCCTCCTGAAAGAGCCTCTGGTTCCAAGGACAGCTCGACAAGTGGCCTGACATCCCATGAACACTTCAAGAGGCAAGAGGACTTACATGCCTCCACACAAGGCGAGGCCTAACTCCCTCTTCAAAACCCCCAAAGACCCGAGAGCGATGTCAGAACAGGAGAGGAAGCCTGAGATTCCTGCCTCACCTCCAGATGAGGCCCTCTCCAAGGCACTGAACCCAGGGGAATCCCAAGACAACCCTCTCAACTGCACAGTATTCCCCCTTCTCATAGGCACCAAGGGAAGCTGCAAGAGGTCACTGTCACAAGCCCAGGGAACCTAGGGATTCTTACAGCAACTCGAGAAACACCTTGATATACCGCCTTCAACACGTCTTGCAGCCCGATTACCCTGCCGTGACTCGAGAGCCATACCGGGCCCTCCTCGCTAATCGAATGGGGACTGGACTTCCCTGGGGACACAAGAGAGGTTCCCTGAGTTTCCCGGCGTAGCTCGTGAGAAGCGCCACTAGTCAAGCTGCAGCTCGAAAAACCACCATGAGATTCCCTGCACATCGCGACATGAAGCCTTTCTTTTCCTGCAGGGCTTAGAAAGCAAGCACGAGTCCTCTGTCAATAGTCCACAGAAGGCTTGATTCCTTTTTTTTTTTTAACAATATGGCTTTCAAGAGATAGCCTTGGCCACTCGAGAGGAGACCGCAGTTCTTTGTTTTAACTCGGGAAGAGGCCTGACTCCCCGGCTGAAGCTTGAATGCAACCCCGAGATCCCTTACGCCCCTGAAGGGGAACACAGAGTTTCTGGACAGACGCCTAGAAGAGTAGAAGAGGTCTCTTTGCCCTGCAGCAACTCGAGAGCAATCCCCAGCTCTCCCACGCCATTTTGAATGCAGATTGGTCTTCCCTGGGGCCACACAAGAGGCTCCTTGAGTTCCGGGTGGTAACTCGAGAATCCCGACCTAAGTCGAGAATAACAACGTGTTTGCCCAGTCATCGCGAGAGGAGGACTTTCCCGCTGCACCGTGTTGAGAGAAATCCCACCAACACACTGGATCATCGAAACGGAACTAGATAGCCTTGAGTAAACTTCAAATGTGGCCCAAAATATCCGTCTCATTGGAGAGGAACACTGATGTTCCCGGCACAACTTCCTCTGAGCCCCTTCTTCCCTCCTGATCTCGACATGAGGGTCGGTCCCCCTGCTTTGTCTGGAAAGGGATACCGACCTTCCAGTCCCACCTCAGGAGGAGGCCGGTTTCACATGGAAACTCCAGAGGAAGCCTCGTGGTTCGTGCCCCATTACGAAAGACACCAATTTCCCCGTCCACTGAAGAGAAGTCCCAATGCCTGCTCACCTTTTCCAATGGAACCCCGAGGACGAAGTCACCACACGAAGGGGCACTGAAACACTTGCTGCGTCCTCCCAAAAGAGCCTCTGGTTCCAAGGACAACTCGACAAGTGGCCTGACACCCCATGAACAATTCGAGAGGCAAGCAGCGTTCCATTCCTCCACACAAGGCGAGGCCTAACTCCCTGTTCAAAACCCGCGAAGACCCCTAGATCGATGTCAGAACAGGAGAGGAACCTTAGATTCCCACCTCACCTCCAGATGAGGCCCGCTTCCAAGGCACTTAACGCATGGGAATCCCAAGACATCCGTCTCAACTGCACAGTATTCACACATCTCATAGGCACCAAGGGGAGATGCCAGAGGTGACCCTCACAAGCCCAGGGAACCTAGGGATTTTTACAGCAACTCGAGAAACACCTCGAAATACCCCCTTCAACAAACCTTGAAGCCCGACTCCACTGCCATGACTCGAGAGCCATCCCAGGCCCTCCTCGCTACTCGAATGGAGACTGGACTTCCCTGGGGGCACAAGAGAGGCTCCCTGAGTTCCCTGTCGTAGCTCAAATGAAATGCCCCACGTCGAGCCACAGCTGGAGAAAACACCATGAAATTCCCCCAACATTTAGACATGAGACCCTTCTTTTCCTGCAGGGCCTACAGAGCAACCACGAGTCCCCTCTCAAAACTTCTCAGAAGGTTTGATGCCCATTTTTTTGTTTGTTTGTTTGTTTTTAACACAATGGGTTTCAAGCGCTAGAATTGGCCACTCGAGAGGACAGGGGAGTTCTCTGTTTCAACTCGAGACGAGGCCTGACTCCCCGGCTGAAGCTTAAATGCAACCTCGAGATCCCTAGCGCCCCTGAAGGGGAACACGGTGTTTCTGGACACACGCCTAGAAGACTAGAAGAGGTCTCTTTGCCCTGCAGCGACTCGAGAGCAATCCCCAGCTCTCCCACGGCATTTTGATTGGAGATTGGTCTTCCCTTGGGCAACACGAGAGGCTCCCTGAGTTCCAGGTCATAATTCTAGAATCCCGCTGTAAGTCAAGAATAACCACGTGGTTGCCCAGTGATCGCCAGATGAGCCCTTTGGCCACTGCAGCGTGTTGAGAGAAATCCCAAGGTCCCAATGGATCATCGAAACGGAACTAGACATACTTGAGGAAAGATAACATGTGGCCCAACATATCAGTCTCATTGGACAGGAACCCCGAGGTTCCCGGCACAACTTCCTCTGATCCCGTTCTTCCCTCCTGATCTCGACAGGAGGCTCGATACCTCTGCTTTGTCTGGAAAGGGATCCCGAACTTCCAGTTCCACCTCAGGAAGAGGCCAGTCTCACTTGGAAACTCGAGAGGAAGCCTCTTGGGTCGTGCCACATTCCGAAAGACACCGATTTCCCGGTCCACCAAAGAGAAGTCCCGATGCCTGCACACCTTTTCCAATGGAAGCCCGATGATGAAGTCACCACCCGAAGGGGCAGTGACACCCTGTGTGTATCCTCCCAAAAGAGCCTTGTGTTCCAAGGACAACTCTACAAGTGGCCTGACACCCCATGAGCACCTCGAGTGGCAAGCGGAATTCCATGCATCCAAAAAAGGCGAGGCCTAACTCCCTGCTCAAAACCCCCAAAGACCACAAGATTGATGTCAGGACAGGAGAGGAAGCCTGACATTTCCGCCTCAACAACAGATGAGGCCCTCTTCCATGGCACTGAACCCAGGGGAATCCCAAGACAACTCTCTCAACTACACAGGATTCCCCCTTCTCATAGGCACCAAGGGAAGCTGCCAGAGGTCACTGTAACAAGCCTCCGGAACTTAGGGATGCTTGCACCAACTGGAGAAACACCTCGAGATACCCCCTTTCACAAGTCTTGAAGCCTGATTCCCCTGCCGTGACTCGAGAGCCATCCCGGGCCCTCCTCGCTACTTGAAAGTGGAGGGGACTTCCCTGGGGACAGAAGAGAGGCTCCCTGAGTTCATTGTCGTAGCTCGAGAGAAACGCCACACATCGAGCCGCAGCTTGAGAAAACACCATGAGATTCCCCCGACATCACCACATGAGGCCAGTCTTTTGCTGCAGGGCCTAGACAGCAGCCACGAACCCCTCTCAAAACTCCACAGAAAGCTTGATACCCTTTTTTTTTTTTAACACAATGGGCTTCAAGAGCTACACTTGGCCACTCGAAAGGAGAGGGGAGTTCGTTGTTTCAACATGAGACAAGGCCTGACTCCCCGGCTGAAGCTTGAATGCAACCACAAGATCCTTAGCGCCCCTGAAGGGGAACACGGAGTTTCTTGACCAAAAGCCTAGAAGACTAGAAGAGGTCTCTTTGCCCTGCAGCGAGTCGAGACCAATCCCCAGCTCTCCGATACCATTTTGAATGGAGATTGGTCTTCCCTTGGGCCACACAAGAGGCCCCCTGGGTTTCGGGTCATAACTCGACAATCCCACCATAAGTCGAGAATAACCACGTGGTTGCCTAGTGATCACCATAGGAGGCCATTTCACGCTGCAGCATGTTGAGAGAAATCCCACGAACACACTGGATCATCCAAACGGAACTAGACAGCCTTTAGGAAACTTCAAATGTGGCCCAACATACCAGTGTCTTTGGAGAGGAACACCGAGGTTCCCGGCACAACTTCCTCTGAGTCCCTTCTTCCCTCCTGATCTCGACATGAGGGTCGATCACCCTGCTTTTTCTGGAAAGGGATCCTGACCTTCCAGTCCCACCTCAGGATGGGGCCAGGCTCACTTGGAAACTCGAGAAGAAGCCTCGCAGATCGTGCCACATTCTGAAAACCACCGAGTTACGGGTCCACTCAAGAGAAGTCCCCATCCCTGTGCACATTTTCCAATGGAACCCCGAGGATGAAGTCACCACATGAAGGGGCACTGACAACCTGGTGCATTCTAACAAAAGAGCCTCTGGTTCCAAGGACAACTCGACAAGTGGCCTGACACCCCAAGAACAGAACGACAGACAAGCAGAGTTCCATGCCTCCACACAAGGCGAGGCACAACTCCCTGTTCATAACCGCCAAAGACCCGAGATCGATGTGAAAACAGGAGAGGAAGCCTGACATTACCGCCTCACTTCCAGATGAGGCCCTCTTCCATGGCACTAAACCCAGGGGAATCCCAAGACAACTCTCTCAAATGCACAGTATTCCCCCTTCTCATAGGAACCAAGGGAAGCTGCCAGAGGTCACCATCACAAGCCCAGGTATGCTAGGTATTTTTACAGCAACTTGAGAAACACCTTGAGATAACCCCTTCAACACGTCTTGAAACCCGATTCCTGTGCCATGATTCGAGAGCCATCCCAGGCCCTCCTCACTTCTCGAATGGGGACTGGACATCCCTGGGGACACACGAGAGGATCCCTGAGTTCCCTGTCATAGCTCGAGAGAAACGCCACACGTCGAGGCACAGTTCGAGAAAACAACATGATGTTCCCCCAACATCGCCACATGAGGCCCTTCTTTTCCTGCAGGGCCTAGAAAGCAACCCCGAGTCCCCTCTCAATACTCCACAGAAGGCTTGGTTCCCTTTTTTTATTTTAAGACAATGTGCTTCATGAGCTAGCCTTGACCACTTGAGAGGGGAGGGGAGTTCTTTGTTTCAATTTGAGACGAGGCCTGACTCCCCGGCTGAAGCTTGAAAGCAACCCCGAGATCCCTTACGCCCCTAAAGGGGAACACGGAGTTTCTGGACCACATGCCTAGAAGACTAGAAGAGGTCTATTTTCCCTGCAGCGACTCGCGAGCAATCCCCAGCTCTCCCACGCCATTTTGAATGGAGATTGGTATTCCCTTGGGCCACACGAGAGGTTCCCTGAGTTTAGGGTCTTAACTCGAGAATCCCGCCATAAGTTGAGAATAAGCGCGTGGTTGCCCAGTCATCGCCAGAGGAGGCCCATTCCCGAAGCAGCGTGTTGGTAGACATCCCACGAAACCACTGGATCATCGAAACAGAACTATACAGCTTGAGGAAACTGCAAATGTGGCCCAACATACAAGTGCATTGGAGAGGAACACCGAGTTTTTCAGCACAACTTCCTCTGAGCCGCTTCTTCCCTCCTGATCTCGACATGAGGGTCGATCCCTATGCTTTGTCTGGAAAGAGATCCCGACCTTCCAGTCCCACCTCAGGATAAGGCAGTTCTCAGTTGGAAACTCAAGAGGAAGCCTTGTGGTTCGTGCCACATTCCGAAAGACTCCGATTTCCCCGTCCACTCAAGAGAAGTCCTGATGCCTGTGCACATTATCCAATGGAACCCAGAGGACGAAGTCACCACACGAAGGGGCTCTGACATCCTGAGTGCATCCTCCCGAAAGAGCCTCTGGTTCCAAGGACAACTCGACAAGTGCCTGACACCACATGAACAACTCGTGAGGCAAGCGGAGTTCCATGCCTCCACACAAGGCGAGGCCTAACTCCCTGTTCAAAACCCCAAAGACGCCGAGATCGATGTCAGAACAGGAGAGGAAGCCTGAGATCTCCACCTCACCTCCTGATGAGGCTCTCTTCCATGGCACTGAACCCAGGGGAATCCCAAGACAACCTCTCTAACTGCACAGTATTCCTCATTCTCATAGGCATCAAGGTAAGCTGCCAGAGGTCATCATCACAAACCCAGGAACATAGAGATTATTAGAGCCACTCGAGAAACACCTTGAGATAACCTCTTCAACACATCATGAAGCCCGATTCTCCTGCCGTGACTTGAGAGCCACCCTGGGACTTCCTCGCTACTCAAATGGGGACTGGACTTCCGTGAGGACACAAGAAAGGCTCCCTGAATTCCCCGTAATAGCTCGAGTGAAACGCCACACGTCAAGCAGCAGCTGGAAAAAACACCATGAAATTCCTCCGACATCGCCACATGAGGCCCTTCTTTTCCTGCAGGGCCTAGACAGCAACCCCGAATCCTCTCTCAAAACTCCACAGAAGGCTTGATTCCCTTTTTTTTTTTTTTTAACACAATGGGCTTCAAGAGCTAGCCTTGGCCACTCGAGAGGAGAGGGGTGTTCTTTGATTCAACTAGAGATGAAGCCTTACTCCCGGGCTGAAGCTTGAATGCAACCACGAGATCCCTAGCGCCCCTGAAGGGGAACACGGAGTTTCTGGACACCCCTAGAAGACTAGAAGTCTCTTTGCCCTGCCGCGACTCGCGAGGAATCCACAGCTCTCCAACACCATTTTGAATGGAGATTGGTCTTCCCTGGGGCCACACGAGAGGTTCCCTGAGTTCCGGGCCGTAATTCACGGATCCCGCCGTAAGTGGAGAAAAACTACGTGTTTGCCCAGTCATCGAAAGAGGAGGCCATTTCCCGCTGCAGCTTGTTGAGAAAAATCACACGAACCCACTGAATCATCCAAACGGAACTAAACAGCCTTCAGGAAATTTCAAATGTGGCCCAACATACCGGTCTCATTGGAGAGGAAGACCGAGGTTCCCGACACAACTTCCTCTGAGACCCTTCGTCCCTCCTAATCTCGACAAGAGGGTCGATCCCCCTGCTTTGTATGGACAGGGATCCCAAACTTCCAGTCCCACCGCAGGAGCAGGCCGGTCTCACTTGGAAACTCGAGAGGAAGCCTCTTGGTTCGTGCCACATTCCAAAAGACACAGATTTCCCCGTCCAGTCAAGACAGGTACCTATGCCTTCAAACCTTTTCCAAAGGAACCCCGAGGATGAAGTCACCACATGAATGGGCATTGACACCGTGTGTGTGTACTCCGGAAAGAGCCTGGGGTTCCAAGGACAACACGACAAGTGGCCTGACACGCCATGAACACCTAGAGATGCAAGCGGAGTTCCATGCCTCCACACAAGGAGAGTCCTAACTCTCTGTTCAAAACCCCTAAAACCCCGAGATCAATGTCATAACAGGAGAGGAAGCCTGATATTCCCGCCTCACCTCCAGATGAGGCCCTCTTCCATGGCACTGAACCCAGGGGAATCGCAAGATAACTCTATCCACTGCACAGGATTCCCCCTTCTCATAGACACCAAGGGAAGCTGCCAGAGGTCACCTTCACAAGCCCAGAGAACCTAGTGATTGTAACAACAACTCGAGAAACCCCTCGAGATACCCCCTTCAACACGTCTTGAAGACCAATTCACCTGCCGTGACTGGAGAGCCATCCCGGGTACTCCTAGCTACTCGAATGGGGATCCACTTCGCTGGGGACACAAGAGAGGCTCCCTGAGTTCCCTGTTGTAGCTCGAGAGAAACGCCACACGTCAAGCCGTAGCTCGAGAAAGCACCATGAGATTCTCCCAACATCGCCACATAAGGCCGTTCCTTTCCTGTAGGGCCTAGAGAGCAACCCCGTGTCCTCTCTCAAAACTCCACAGAAGGCTTGATTCCCTTTTTTTTTTTTTAACAAAATGGGCTTCAAGAGCTAGCCTTGGCCACTCGAGAGGAGAGGGGAGTTTTTGGTTCAACTCGAGATGAGGCCTGACTACCCGGCTGAAGCTAGAATGCAACCACGAGATCCTCAGCGCCCCTGAAGGGGAACATGGAGTCTCTGCACACAGGCCTAGAAGACTAGAAGAGGTCTCTTTGCCCTGCAGCTACTCGAGAGCAATCCCCACCTCTCCCACATCATTTTCACTGGAGATTGGTCTTCCCTGGGGCCACATGATACGCTCCCTGAGTTCCTGGTCATAACTCGAGAATCCCACCGTAAGTTGAGAAAAACAACGTGGTTGACCTGTCATCGCCAGAGGAGGCCATTTCCCGCTGTACCGTGTTGAGAGAAATCCCACGAACCCACTGGATCAGTGAAACGGAACTAGACAGCCTTGAGGAAACTGCAAATGTGGCCCAACATACCGGTCTCTTTGGAGAGGAACACCGAGGTTCCCAGCACAACTTCCTCTGAGCCCCTTCTTCCCTCCTGATCTCGACATGAGGATCGATTCCACTGCTTTGTCTGGAAAGGGATCTCGACTTTCCAGTCACACCTCAGGAGGAGGCCAGTCTCACTTGGAAACTTGAGAGGAAGCCTCGTGGATCGTGCCACATTCCGAAAGACACCGATTTCCATGTCCACTCAAGTGAAGTCCTGATGCCTGCGCACCTTTTCCAATTGAACCCCGAAAATAAAGTCACAACAAGAAGGGGCACTGACAACCTGAGTGCATCCACCCGAAAGAACCACTGGTTCCTAGGACAACTTGACAAGTGGCCTGACACCCCATGAACACCTTGAGAGGCAAGCGGAATTCCATGCCTCCACACAAGGCGAGGCCTAACTCCTTGTTCAAAACCCCCAAAGACCCCGAGATCGATGTCCGAAAAGGAGAGGAAGACCAAGATTCCAGCCTCAAGTCCAGATGAGGTCCTATTTCATGGAAATGAACCCAGGGGAATCCCAAGACAACCCTCTCAACTGCACAGTATTCCCCCTTCTCATAGGCACCAAGGCAAGCTACCAGAGGTCAATGTCACAAGCCCAGGGAACCTAGCGATTCTTACATCAACTGGAGAATCACCTCGAGATACCCCCTTTAACACGTCTTGAAACCCGATGGCTCTGTCGTGACTTGAGAGCCATCCCGGGCCCTCCTCACTATTCGAATGGGGCCTGGACTTCCTTGCGGCACAAGATAGGCTCCCTGAATTCCCTATCTTACCTAGAGAGAAACGCCACACGTCGAACTGAAGTTCAAGAAAACACCATGAGATTCCCCCAACATCGCCACATGAGGCCCTTCTTTTCCTGCAGGGCCTAGAAAGCAACCCCGAGTCCTCTCTCAAAACTCCACAGAAGGCTTGATTCCGTTTTTTTTTGTTTGTTTGTTTTTTTAACACAATGGGCTTCAAGAGCTAGCCTTGCCCACTCGAGAGGAGAGGGGAGATCTTTGTTTCAACTCGAGACGAGGCATGACTCCCCAGCTGAAGCTTGAATGCAACCACAAGGTCCTTAGCGCCCCTGAAGGGGAACACGGAATTTCTTGACCAAATGCCTAGAAGACTAGAAGAGGTCTCTTTGCCCTGCAGCGAGTCGAGAGCAATCCCCAGCTCTCCGACGCCATTTTGATTGGAGATTGCCCTTCCCTTGGGCCACACGAGAGGCCCCCTGGGTTTCGGGTCATAACTCGACAATCCCGCCATAAGTCGAGAATAACCAAGTGGTGGCCTAGTCATCACCATAGGAGGACATTTCCTGCTGCAGCGTGTTGAGTGAAATCCCACGAACACACTGGATCATCCAAATGGAACTAGACAGCCTTGAGGAAACTTCAAATGTGGCCCAACATACCGGTGTCTTTGGAGAGGAACACCGAGGTTCCCGGCACAATTTCCTCTGAGTCCCTTCTTCCCTCCTGATCTCGACATGAGGGTCGATCACCCTGCTTTTTCTGGAAAGGGATCCTGACCTTCCTGTCCCACCTCAGGAGGAGGCCGGTCTCACTTGGAAACTCGAGAGGAAGCCTCGCAGGTCGTGCCACATTCTGAAAACCACCGAGTTCCCCATCCACTCAAGAGAAGTCCGGATCCCTGCGCACCTTTTCCAACGGAACCCAGAGGATGAAGTCACCACACGAAGGGGCACTGACACCCTGGGTGCATCCTCCCGAAAGAGCCTCTGGTTCCAAGGACAACTCGACAAGTCCCTGACACGCCATGAACACCTCGAGATGCAAGCAGAGTTCCATGCCTCCACACAAGGCGAGGCATAACTCCCTGTTCATAACCGCCAAAAACCCCGAGATCAATGTGAAAACAGGAGAGGAAGCCTGACATTACCGCCTCACTTCCAGATGAGGCCTTCTTCCATGGCACTGAACCCAGGGGAATCCCAAGACATCTCTCTCAAATGCACAGTATTCCCCCTTCTCATAAGGACCAAGGGAAGCTGCCAGAGGTCACCATCACAAGCCCAGGTATCCTAGGTATTCTTACAGCAACTTGAGAAACACCTTGAGATAACCCCTTCAACACGTCTTTAAACCCGATGCATGTGCCGTGACTCGAGAGCCATCCCAGGCCCTCCTCACTTCTCGAATGTGGACTGGACATCCCTGGGGACACACGAGAGGATCCCTGAGTTCCCTGTCGTAGCTCGAGAGAAACGCCACACGACAAGCTGCAGTTCGAGAAAACAACATGATGTTCCCCCGACATCGCCAGATGAGGCCCTTCTTTTCCTGTAGGGCCTAGAAAGCAACCCCGAGTCCCCTCTCAAAACTCCACAGAAGGCTTGATTCCCTTTTTTTATTTTAAGACAATGTGCTTCATGAGCTAGCCTTGACCACTTGAGAGGGGAGGGGAGTTCTTTGTTTCAACTCGAAACGAGGCCTGAATCCCCGGCTTAAGCTTGAAAGCAACCCAGAGATCCCTTACGCCCCTGAAGCGGAACACGGTGTTTCTGGACCACATGCCTAGAAGACTAGAAGTGGTCTCTTTTCCCTGCAGCGACTCGAGAGCAATCCCCAGCTCTCCCATGCCATTTTGAATGGAGATTGGTATTCCCTTGGGCCACACGAGAGGCTCCCTGAGTCCCGGGTCTTACTTCGAGAATCCCGCCATAAGTTGAGAATAAGCACGTGGTTGCCCAGTCATCGCCAGAGGAGGCCCTTATCCAATGCAGCGTGTTGGTAGACATCCCACGGAACCACTGGATCATCGAAACAGAACTATAAAGCTTGAGGAAACTGCAAATGTGGCCCAACATACAAGTGCATTGGAGAGAAACATCGAGTTTTCCAGCACAACTTCCTCTGAGCCGCTTCTTCCCTCCTGATCTCGACATGGGGGTCGATCCCCATGCTTTGTCTGGAAAGAGATCCCGACCTTCCAGTCCCACCTCATGATGAGGCCATTCTCACTTGGAAACTCGAGAGGAAGCCTTGTGGTTCGTGCCACATTCCGAAAGACTCCGATTTCCCCGTCCACTCAAGAGAAGTCCCGATGCCTGCGCACATTTTCCAATGGAACACAGAGGATGAAGTCACCACACCAAGGGGCTCTGACATCCTGGGTGCAGCCTCCCGAAAGAGCCTCTGGTTCCAAGGACAACTCGACAAGTTGCCTGACACACCATGAATACTGCGAGAGGCAAGCAGAGTTTCATGCCTCCACACAAGGCCAGGACTAACTCCCTGTGCAAAACCCCAAAGACACCGAGATCGATGTCAGAACAGGAGAGGAAGCCTGAGATCTCCGCCTCACCTTCTGATGATGCTCTCTTCCATGGCACTGAACCCAGGGGAATCCCAAGCAACTCTCTCAATTGCACAGTATTCCCCATTCTCATAGGCATCAAGGCAAGTTGCCAGAGGTCATCATCACAAGCCCAGGGAACATAGGGATTATTACAGCAACTCGAGAAACACCTTGAGATAACCTCTTCAACACATCATGAAGCCCGATTCTCCTGCCATGACTCGGGAGCCACCCCGGGCCCTCCTCGCTACTCAAATGGGGACTGGAATTCCCTGAGGACACAAGAGAGGCTCCCTGAGTTCCCCGTCATAGCTTAAGTGAAACGACACATGTCGAACAGCAGCTCAAGAAAACACCATGAAATTCCCCCGACATCGCCACATGAGGCCCTTCTTTTCCTGCAGGGCCTAGACAGCAACCCCGAATCCTCTCTCAAAACTCCACAGAAGGCTTGATTCCCTTTTATTTTTAACACAATGGGCTTCAAGAGCTAGCCTTGGCCACTTGAGAGGAGAGGGGTGTTCTTTGATTCAACTAGAGATGTGGCCTTACTCCCGGGCTGAAGCTTGAATGCAACCACGAGATCCCTAGCACCCCTGAAGGGGTTCTGGACACGCCTAGAAGTGTAGAAGAAGTCTCTTTGCCCTGCCGCGACTCGCAAGCAATCCCCAGCTCTCCAACACCATTTTGAATGGAGATTGGTCTTCCCTGGGGCCACAGGAGAGGTTCCCTGAGTTCCAGGCCGTAATTCGCGAATCCCGCCGTAAGTGGAGAAAAATTACGTGGTTGCCCAGTCATCGAAAGAGGAGGCCATTTCCCACTGCAGCTTGTTGAGAAAAATCACACGAACCCACTGAATCATCCAAACGGAACTAAACAGCCTTCAGGAAATTTCAAATGTGGCCCAACATACCGGTCTCATTGGAGAGGAAGACCGAGGTTCCCGACACAACTTCCTCTGAGACCCTTCGTCCCTCCTAATCTCGACAAGAGGGTCGATCCCCCTGCTTTGTATGGACAGGGATCCCAAACTTCCAGTCCCACCGCAGGAGCAGGCCGGTCTCACTTGGAAACTCGAGAGGAAGCCTCTTGGTTCATGCCACATTCCAAAAGACACAGATTTCCCCGTCCAGTCAAGAGAGGTACCGATGCCTTCAAACCTTTTTCAAAGGAACCCCTAGGATGAAGTCACCACACGAAGGGGCACTGACACCCTGGGTGTATATTCTGGAAAGAGCCTGGGGTTCCAAAGACAACTCGACAAGTGGCCTGACATGCCATGAACACCTCGAGATGCAAGCGGAGTTCCATGCCTTCACAAAAGGCGAGGCCTAAGTCCCTGTTCAAAACCCCTAAAACCCAGAGATCGATGTCAAAACAGGAGAGGAAGCCTGAGATTCCCGCCTCACCTCCAGATGTGGCCCTCTTCCATGGCACTGAACCCAGGGGAATCCCAAGACAACTCTCTCAATAGCACAGGATTCCCCTGTCTCATAGACACCAAGGGAAGCTGCCAGAGGTCACCTTCACAAGCCCAGGGAACCTAGGGATTGTTACAACAACTCGAGTAACCCCTCGAGATACCCCCTTCAACATGTCTTGAAGCCCAATTCAACTGCCGTGACTTGAGAGCCATGAGATTCCCCCAACACCATCAGAGTCCCCCAATATAGCCACATGAGGCCCTTCTTTTCCTGCAGGGCCTAGAAAGCATCCCCGAGGACTCTCTTAAAACGCCACAGAAGGCTTGATTCCTTTTTTTAAAACACAGTGGGCTTCAAGAGCTATCCTTGGAAACTCTAGAGGAGAGGGCAGTTTTTGCTTCAGCTCGAGACGCGACCTGACTCCGCGGCTGCAGTTTGAGTGCAACTCCGAGATCCCTAGCGCCCCTTAAGGGGAACACGGAGTTTCTGGACACACACCTAGAAGACTAGAAGAGGTCTTTTTGCCCTTCAGCGACTCGAGAGCAATCCACAGCTCTCTCACGCCATTTTAAATGGAGATTGCTCTTCCCTGTGGCCACTCGAGAGGCTCCCTATGTTCCGGGTGGTAACTCGAGAATCCCGCCATAAGTCTAGAATAACCACGTGGTTGCCCAGTCATTGCCAGAGGAGGCCATTTCCCGCTGCAACATGTTGAGAGAAATCCAAGAACCCACTGGATCATCGAAACGGAGCTAGACAGCCTTGAGAAAACTTCAAATGTGGCCCAACATACCGGTCTCATTAGAGAGGAACACGGAGGTTCCCAGCACAATTTCCTCTGAGCCCCTTCTTCCCTCCTGATCTCGACATGAAGGTCCATCCCCCTGCTTTCTCTGGAAAGGGATCCCTACCTTCCAGTCCCACCTCAGGAGGAGGCCGGTCTCACTTGGAAACTCGAGAGGAAGCCGCATGGATCGTGCCACATTCTGAAAGACACCTATTTCCCCGTCCACTCAAGAGAAGTCCCGATGCCTGCGCACCTTTTCCAATGGAACCCCGAGAACGAAGTCACCAGAGGAAGGGGCACTGACACGCTACGTGTATCCTCCGGAAAGAGCCTCTGGTTCCAAGGAGAACTCGACAAGTGGCCTGACACCCCATGAACACCGTGAGAGGCAAGCACAGTTCCATGCCTCCACACAAGGCGAGGCCTAACTCCCTGTTCAAAACCCCAAAGACCCCGAGATCAATGTCAGAACAGGAGAGGAAGCCTGAGATTCCCGCCTCACCTCCACATGAGGCCCTCTACAATGGCACTGATCCCAGGGGAATCCCAAGACAACCCTCTCAACTGCACAGTATCCCCCCTTCTCATAGGCACCAAGGGAATCTGCCAGAGGTCAAGGGCACAACCCCAGGGAACCTAGGGATTCTTACATCTACTCGAGAAACACCTCAAGATACACCCTTCAACAAGTCTTGAAGCCCGATTCCCCTGCCATGACTCGAGAGCCATCCCGAGCCCTCCTCGCCACTCGAATGGTGACTGGTCTTCCCTGGGGCCACAAGAGACCTCCCTGAGTTCCCTCTCATAACTCGAGTGAAACAGCAGACATCGAGCTACAGGTCGAGGAAATACCATGTGATTTCCAAACATCGCCAGATGAGGCCCTTCTTTTCCTGCAGGGCCCATAGAGCAACCCCGAGGCCTCTTTCAAAACTCCACAGAAGCCTTGATTCCTTTTTTAAAAACACAGTGGGCTTCAAGAGGTATCTTTGAAAACTTGAGCGGAGAGGGCAGTTTTTGCTTCAACTCGAGGCGTGACCTGACCCTCGGCTGAAGTTTGAATGCAACTCCGAGATCTCTTGAGCCCCTGAAAGGGAACACGGAGTTTCTGGACACACTCCTAAAAGACTAGAGGAGGTCTCTTTGCCCTGCAGCGATTTGAGAGCAATCCCCAGCTCTTCCACGCTATTTTCAATGGAGATTGGTCTTCCCTGGATCCACAAGTGAGGCTCCCTGAGTTCCCCGTCGTAGCTCAAGAGAAACGTCACACATCGAGCCGCAGCTCAAGAAAACACCATGAGATTCCCCGGACATCGCCAGATGAGGCCCTTCTTTCCTGGGGGGCCTACAGAGTAACCCAGAGTCCTTTCTGAAACTCCACAGAAGGCTTGATTCCCTTTATTTTAACACAATGGGCTTCAAGAGTAAGCCTTGGCCACTCGAGAGGAGAGGGCAGTTCTTTGTTTCAACTCGAGACAAGGCCTGACTCCCCGGCTGAAACTTAAATGCAACCCTGAGATCCCTATCGCCCCGGAAGCGGAACAAGATGTTTCCGGACAGTTGCCTAGAACACTGGAAGAGGTGTCAATGCCCTGCAGCGACTCGAGAGCAATCCCCAGCTCTCCCACACCATTTTGAATGGAGATTGGTCTTCCCTGGGGCCACACGTGAGGCTCCCTCAGTCCCGGGTCGTAACTAGAGAATCCCGCCGTAAGTGGAGAATATCCACGTGGTTGCCCAGTCATCAACAGATAAGGACATTTCCCGCTGCAGCGTGTTGAGAGAAATTCCACGAATCCACTGGTTCATCGAAATGGAACTAGACAGCCTTGAGAAAACTTCAAATGTGGCCCAACATACCGGTCTCATTGGAGAGGAACACCGAGGTTTCCGACACAACTTCCTCTAAGCCCTTTCTTCCCTCCTGATCTCGACATGAAGGTCCATCCCCCTGCTTTGTCTGGAAAGGGATCCAGACCTTCCATCCCACCTCAGGAGGAGACCTGTCTCACTTGGAAACTCGAGAGGAAGCCTCGTGGGTCGTTCCACATTCCAAAAGACACCGATTTCCCCGTCCACTCAAGAGAAGTCCCGATGCCTGTGCACCTTTTCCAATGGAATCCCGAGGATGAAATCACCACACGAAGGGGCACTCACACCCTGGGTGCATCCTCCCGAAAGAGCCTCTGGTTCCAAGGACAACTTTACAAGTGGCCTGACACTCTATGCACACCACGAGAGGCAAGTGGAGTTCCATGCGTCCACACAAGGCGAGGCCTAATTCCCTGTTCAAAACCCACAAAGACCCCGAGATCGATGTCATCACAGGAGCGGAAGCCTCCACCTCACCTCCACATGAGGCCCTGTTCCATGGCACTGAACCCAGGGGAATCCCAAAACAACCCTCTCAACTGCTCAGTGTTCCCCCTTCTCATAGGCACCAAGTGAAGCTGCCAGACGTCACCGTCACAACCCCAGGGAACCTAAGGATTCTTACATCAACTCGAGAAAGACCTCGAGGTACCCCCTTCAACACATCTTGAAGCCCGATTCCCCTGCCATGACTCGAAAGCCACCCCGGGACCTCCTTGATACTTGAATGCGGACTGAACTTCCCTGGGGACACAAGAGAGGCTCCCTGAGTTCCCCGTCGTACCTCGAGAGAAACGCGACACGTCGAGCCAAAGCTTGAGGAAAAACCATGAGATTCTCCCGACATCGCCACAGGAGGCCCTTCTTTTCCTCCAAGGCCTAGAGAACAACATAGAGTCCTCGCTCAAATATCCACGGAAGGCTTGATTCCCTTTTTTTTTTTCTTTTTTAAACACAATTGGCTTCAAGGTTAGCCGGGGCAATTCGGAAGGAGAGGGGAGTTCTTTGCTTCAACTGGAGACGAGGCCTGATTCTCCGGCTGAAGCTTGAATGCAACCCTGAGATCCGTAGCGCCCTTAAAGGGGAACATGGAGTTTCAAGACACACGCCTAGAAGACAAGAAGTGGTCTGTTTGCCCTGCAGCCACTCGAGAGCAATCCCCAGCTCTCCCACGCCATTTTGAATGGAGATTGATCTTCCCTGGGGCCACATGAAAGGCTCCCTGAATTCCCCATCGTAACTTGAGAATCCCACCTATGTCGAGAACAACCACGTCGTTACCCAGTCATCGCCAGATGAGACCCTTTCCCGCTGCAGCATCTTGAGAGAAATACCACGAACCCACTGGATCATCGAAACGGACCTTGACAGCCTTGAGGAAACTTCAAATGTGGCCAACATACCAGTCTCATTGGAGAGGAACCCGAGGGTCACAGCACAACATCCTCTGAGCCCCTTCTTCCCTCCTGATATCGACATGAGTGTCAAATCCCTGCTTTGTCTGGAAAGGGATCCCGACTTTTCAGTCCCACCTCAGGAGGAGGCCGGTCTCACTTGTAAACTCGAGAGGAATCCTCGTGGTTCGTGCCACATTCCAAAAGACACCTATTTCCCTGTCCACTGAAGAGAAGTCCCAATGCTTGGGCACCTTTTCCAATGGAACCCCGAGGGTGAAAGAACCACTTGAAGGGGCACTGACACCCTGGGTGCATCCTCCCGAAAGAGCCGCTGGTTCCAGGACAACTTGACAAGTGGCCTGACACCCCATGAACACCGCGAGAGGCAAACGCGATTCCATGCCACCACACATGATGAGGCATATATCCCTGCTTAAAATCCCCAAAGACCCCGAGATCGATGTCAGAACATGAGAGGAAACCTGTGATTCCCACCACACCTCCAGATGAGGCCCTCTTCCATGGCACTGAACCCAGGGAAATCCCAAGACATCTCTCACAACTGCACAGTATTCTCCCTTCTCATAGGCACCAAGGGAAGCTGCCAGAGGTCACCGTCACAAGCCGAAGGAATCTAGGGATTCTTACAGCAACTCGAGAAGCACCTCGAGATACCCCCTTCAACACGTCTGGAAGCCCGATTCCCCTGCTGTGACTCGAGATCCATCCCGGGCCGTCCTCGCCACTCGAATGAGGACTGGTATTCCCAGGGGCCACAAGACAGGCTCCCTGAGTTCCCCCTCACAGTTCAAGTGAAACGGCACATGTCGAGCCGCACCTCCAAGACATACCATGTGATTTCCCAACATCGCCAGATGAGGCCCTTTTTTCCTGCAGGGCCTAGAGAGCAACCGCCAGGACTCTCTCAAAACTCCACAGAAGGCTTGATTCCTTTTTTAAAAAACACAGTGGGCTTCAAGACTTATCCTTGAAAACTCGGGAGGATAGGGCAGATTTTGCTTCAACTCGAGACGCGAACTGACTCCCCGGATGAATTTTGAATGCAAATCCAAGATCCCTTGCGCCCCTGAAGGGGAACACGGAGTTTCTGGACACACTCCTAAAAGACTAGAGGAGGTCTCTTTGACCTGCAGCGATTTGAGAGCAATCCCCAGCTCTCCCACGCTATTTTCAATGGAGATTTTTCTTCCCTGGATCCACACGTGAGGCTCACTGTGTTCCCCGCCGCAGCTCGAGAGAAACGCGACACGTCGAGCTGCAGCTCAAGAAAACACCATGAAACTCCCCCAACATCGCCACATGAGGCCCTTCTTTTCCTGCAGGGCCTACAGAGCAATCCAGAGTTCTCTCTCAAAACTCAACAGAAGGCATGATTCCCTTTATTTTAACACAATGGGCTTCAAGAGCTAGCCTTGGCCACTCGAGAAGAGAGGGGAGTTCTTTGTTTCAACTCGAGATGAGGCTTGACTCCCCAGCTGAAGCTTGAATGCAACCCCGAGATCCCTACCGCCCCTGAAGGGGAACAAGGTTCTTGGGGACACACGCCTAGAACACTAGAACAGATCTCTATGCCCTGCAGCGATTCGAGAGCAAGCCCCAGCTCTCCCCCGCCATTTTGATTGGAGGTTGGTCTTCCCTGTGACCACACGAAAGGCTCCCTGTGATCCTGGTCGTAACTCGAGAATCCCGTCATAAGTTGAGAATAACCACGTGGTTGCCCAGTCATCGCCAGAGGAGGCAATTTCCCGCTGCAACGTGTTGGGACAAATCCAAGAACCCACTGGATCATCGAAACGGAACAAAGATCGATGTCACAACAGGAGAGGAAGCCTGAGATTCCCGCCTCACCTCCAGGTGAGGCCCTGTTCCATGGCACTGATCCCAGGGGAATCCCGAGACAACCCTCTCAACTGCACACTATTGCCCCTTCTCATAGGCACCAAGAGAATCTGCCAGAGGTCACCGTCACAATCCCACGGAACCTAGGGATTCTTACATCAATTCGAGAAACACCTCGAGATACCCCCTTCAACACGTCTTGAAGCCCGATTCGCCTGCTATAACTCGAGAGCCACCCCTGGCCCTCCTGGATACTCCAATGGGGACTGGACTTCCCTGGAGACACAAGAGAGGCTCCCTGAGTTCCCCGTCATACCTCGAGAGAAACGCAACACCTCGAGCCGAAGCTTGAGGAAACACCATGAGATTCCCCCAACATCGCCACATGAGGCCCTTCTTTTCCTGCAGGCCCTAGACAACAACATAAGAGTCCTGTCTCAAATCTCCACGGAAGGCTTGATTCCTTTTTTTTTTCTTTTTTAAACACAATCGGCTTCAAAGCGAGCCATGGCAATTTGGGAGGAGAGGGGAGTTCTTTTCTTCAACTGGAGATGAGGCCTGATTCTCCGGCTGAAGCTTGAATGCAAACCCGAGATCCGTAGCGCCCCTAAAGGTGAACATGGAGTTTCTAGACACATGCCTAGAAGACAAGAAGTGGTCTCTTTGCCCTGCAGCGACTCGAGAGCAATCCCCAGCTCTCACACGCCATTTTCATTGGAGATTGGTCTTCCCTAGGACCACATGAGAGGCTCCCTGAATTCCCCATCGTAACTCGAGAATCCCATCTAAGTCAAGTACAACCACGTGGTTGCTCAGTCATCGCCAGATGAGACCCTTTCCCATCGCAGCATTTTGAGAGAAATCCCACGAACTCACTGGATCATCGAAACGGAACTAGACAGCCTTGAGAAAACTTCAAATGTGGCCCAACATATCGGTCTCATTGGAGACGAACCCGAGGGTCACGGCACAACATGCTCTGAGCCACTTCTTCCCTCATGATACCGACATGAGTGTTGAATCCCGGCTTTGTCTGGAAAAGTTTTCCGACTTTCCAGTCCCACCTCAGGAGGACGCCGGTCTCACTTGGAAACTCGAGAGGAAGGCTCATGGGTTGTGCCACATTGCGAAAGACACCGATTTCCCCGTCCACTAAAGAGAAGTCCCGACTCCTGGGCACCTTTTCAAATGGAACCCCGAGGTTTAAGTCACCACACGAAGGGGCACTGACACCCTTGGTGCATCCTCTCGAAAGAGCCGCTGGTTCCAACGACAACTTGACAAGTGGCCTGACACACCAGGAACACCTCGAGAGGCAAGTGGAGTTGATGCCACCACACAAGACAAGGCATATCTCCCTGCTCAAAATCCCCAAAGACCCGGAGATCGATGTCAGAACACGAGAGGAAAACTGCGATTCCCACCACAGCTCCAGATGAGGCCCTCTTCAATGGCACTGACCTCAGGGAAATCCCAAGACATCCCTCTCAACTGGACAGTACTCCGTCTTCTCATAGGCCCCAAGGGAAGCTGCCAGAGGTCACCGTCACAAACCCAGAGAACCTAGGAATACTTACAGCAACTCGAGAAACACCTTGAGATACCCCCTTGAACACGTGTTGAAGCCGGATTCCCCTGACATGACTGGAGAGTCGGGGACTGGACTTCCCTGGGGACACAAGAGAGGCTCCCTGAGTTCCCCGTCGTACCTCGAGAGAAACGCGACACATCGAGCCAAAGCTCGAGAAAACACTATGTGATTCCCCCGACATCACCACATGAGGCCCTTATTTTCCTGCAGGGCTTAGAGAACAACCCCGAGTCCTCTCTCTAAACTCCACAGAAGGCTTGATTCCCCCCCGCCTTTTTTTTTTAACACAATGGACCTCAAGAGCTAGCCTTGGCCACTCAAGAGGAGAGGGGAGTTCTTTGTTTCAACTCGAGAGGAGGCCTGACTCCCCAGCTGAAGCTTGAATGCAACCCAGAGAACCCTAGCGCCCCTGAAGGGGAACACGGAATTTCTCGACACATGCCTAGAAGCCTAGAAGAGGTCTTTTTGCCTGCAGTGATTCCAGAGCAATCCCCAGCTCTCCCATGCCATTTTGAATGGAGATTGGTCTTCCCTGTGGCCACACGAGAGGCTTCCTGTGTTCCGGGTTGTAACTCGAGAATCCCGCAGTAAGTCAAGAATAACCACGTGGTTGCCCAGTCATTGCCAGAGGAGGCCATTTCCCGCTGCAAGGTGTTGAGAGAAATCCAAGAACTCACTGGATCTTCGATAAGGAACTAGACAGCCTTGAGGAAAGTTCAAATGCGGCCCAACATACTGGTCTCATTGAAGAGGAACACCGAGGTTCCCGGCACAACTTCCTCTGAGCCCCTCTTCCCTCCCGATCTCGACATTTGGGTCCATCCCACTGCTTTGTTTGGAAAGGGATTCCTACCTTCCAGTCCCACCTCAGAAGGAGGCCGGTCTCACATGGGAACTCGAGAGGAAGCCTCGTGGGTCGTGCCACATTCCGAACGACACATATTTCCCCGACCACTCAAGAGAAGTCGTGATGCCGGTGCGCCTTTTCCAATGGAACCCCGAGGATGAAGTCACCACAGCAAGGGGCACTGACACAATAGGTGTATCCTCTCGAAAGAGCCTCTGGTTCCAAGGACAACTCGACAAGTGCCCTGACACCCCATGAACACTGCGAGATGCAAGCGCAGTTCCATGCCTCCACACAAGGTGACGAATAACTCCCTGTTCAAAACCCCAGAACACCCCGAGATTGATGTCAAAACAGGAGAGGAAGCCTGAGATTCCCACCTAACGTCCAGATGAGGCCCTGTTCAATGGCACTGATCCCATGGGAATCCCAAGACAACCCTCTCAACTGCACAGTATTCCTCTTTATCATAGGCACCAAGGGAAGCTGCCAGAGGTCACTGTCAAAACCCCAGGGAACCTAGGGATTCTTACAGCAACTCGAGAAACGCCTCGACATACCCCTTTCAACACGTTTTGTAGCCCGATTCCCCTCCCGTGACTCGAGAGCCACCCTGGGCCCTGCTGGATACTCGAATGGGGACTGGACTTCCCTGAGGACACAAGAGAGGCTCCCTGAGTTCCCTGTCATACCTCGAGAGAAACGCGACACGTCGAGCTGAAGCTTGAGGAAACACCATGAGATTGACCGACATCGCCACATGAGACCCTTCTTTTCCTTCAGGGCCTAGAGAACAACATAGAGTCCTCTCTCAAATCTCCACGGAAGGCTTGATTCTCTTATTTTTTCTATTTTAAACACAATTGGCTTCAAAGCTAGCCGTGGCAATTCCGGAGGAGAGGGGAGTTCTTTGCTTCAACTGGAGACGAGGCCTGATTCTCCGGCTGAAGCTTGAATGCAATACCGAGATCCGTAGCGCCCCTAAAGGAAAACATGGACTTTCTACACACACACCTAGAACACAAGAAGTGGTCTCTTTGCCCTGCAGCAACTCGAGAGAAATCCCCAGCTCCCCCACGCCATTTTGAAGGTAGATTGGTATTCCCTGGGGCCCCATGAGAGGCTCCCTCAATTCCACATCGTAACTCGAGAATCCCGCCTAAGTCAAAAACAACCACGTGGTTGCCCAGTCATCGCCAGATGAGACCCTTCTCTCAGATGCTGCAGCATCCTGAGAGAAATCCCACGAACCAACTGGATCATCGAAACGGACCTTGACAGCCTTGAGGAAACTTCCAATGTGGCCCAACATACCGGTCTCATTGGAGATGAACCCGAGGGTCACGGCACAACATGGTCTGAGCCCTTTCTTCCCTTCTGATATCGACATGAGTGTCAAATCCGCTTTGTCTGGAAAGGGATCCCGACCTTCCTGTCCCACCTCAGGAGGAGGCCGGTCTCACTTGGAAACTCGAGAGGAAGCCTCGTGGGTGTTGCCACATTCCGAAAGACACAAATTACAGTCCATTCAAGAGAAGTCCCCATGCCTGCGCACCTTTTGCAATGGAACTCAGAGGATGAAGTCACCACACGAAGGGGTACTACCACCCTGGGTGCATCATCACGAAAGAGCCTCTGGTTCCAAGGACAACTCGACAAGTGGCCTGACACCCCATGAACACCACGAGAGGCAAGCGCAGTTCCATGCCTCCACACAAGGCGAGGCCTAACTCCCTGTTCAAAGCCCCCAACGACCCCGAGATTGATGTCACAACAGGAGAGAAAGACTGAGATTCACGCCTCACCTCCAGACGAGGCCCTGTTACATGGCACTGAACCCAGGGCAATCCCAAGACATCCCTCTCAACTGCACAGTATTCCCCCTTCTCATAGGCACCAAGGGAAGCTCCCAGAGGTCACCATCACAATTTCAGGGAACATAGAGATTCTTACAGCAACTCGAGAAACACCTCGAGATACCCCTTTCAACACGTCTTGAAGCCCGATTCCCCTGCCATGACTTGAGAGCCACCCCGCGCCATCCTTGTTATTCGAATGGGGATGGACTTCCCTGGGGACACAAGAGAGGCTCCCTGAGTTCCCTGTCGTACTTCGAGAGAAACGCGATACGTCGAGCCAAAGCTCGAGAAAACACCATGAGTGTCCCCCGATATCGACACATGGGGCCCTTCTTTTCTGCATAGCCTAGAGAGTAACCCCGAGTCCTCTCTCAAAACTGCACAGAAGGCTTGATTCCCTTTTTTTTTGAACACAATGGGCTTCGAGAACTAGCCTTGGCCACTCAAGAGGAGGGGGGGTGTTCTTTCTTTCAACTCGAGACGAGGCCTGACTCCCCTGATGAAGCTTGAATGCTACCCAGAGATCCCTAGAGCCCCTGAAGGGGAAAACGGTGTTTCTGGACACAGGCCTAGAAGATTAGAAGCGGTCTTTTTGCCCTGCAGCGACTCGAGAGCAATCCGCAGCTCTCCCATGCCATTTTGAATGGAGATTGGTCTTCCCTGTGGCCACACGAGAGGCTCCTTGTGTTCAGGGTGGTAACTCGAGAATACCGCCGAAAGTCAAGTATAAACACATGGTTGCACAGTCATCCCCAGAGGAGGCCATTTCCCGCTGCAACGTGTTGAGAGAAATCCAAGAACCCACTGGATCATCGAAACGGAACTAGACAGCCTTGAGGAAACTTAAAATGTGGCCAACATACCGGTCTCATTGGAGACTAACCCGAGGGTCACGATACAACATGCTTTGAGCCCCTTCTTTCCTCCTGATATCGACATGAGTGTCGAATCCCTGCTTTGTCTGGAAAGGGATCTCGACTTTCCAGTCCCACTTCAGGAGGAGGCCGGTCTCACTTGCAAACTCGAGAGGAAGCTTCGTGGGTCATGCCACATTGCGAAAGACACCGATTTCCCCGTCCACTCAAGAGAAGTCCCGTTGCCTGGGCACCTTTTCCAATGGAACCAAGAGGTTGAAGTCACCACACGAAGGGGCACTGACACCCTGGGTGCATCCTCCCGAAAGAACCGCTGGTCCCAACGACAACTTGTCAAGTGGCCGGACACCCCATGAACACCTCGAGATGCAAGTGGAGTTTCTGCTTCCACACAAGACAAGGCATAGCTCCCTGCTCAAAACCCCCAAAGATCCCCTGAGATCGATGTCAGAACACGAGAGGAAACCTGCGATTCCCAGCACACCTTCAGAAGACGCCCTCTTCCACGGTACTGAACCCAGGGAAATTCCAAGACATCCCTCTTAACTGCACAGTATTCCCTCTTCTCATAGGCATCACGGGAAGCTGCCAGAGGTCACCGTCACAAGCCGAAGGAAACTAGGGATTCGTACAGCATCTCGAGAAACACATCCTGATACCCCTTTCAACACGTCTTGAAGCTCGATTAACCTGCCGTGACTCGAGAGCCATCCCGGGCCCTCCTCGCCACTCGAATGGTGACTGGTCTTCCCTGGGGTCACAAGAGAGGCTCCCTGAATTCCCCCTCATAGCTCGAGTGAAACGGCACACGTCGAGCTGCAGCTCGAGGAAATACCATGTGATTTCCCGACATCGCCAGATGAGGCCCTTCTTGTCCGGCAGGGCCTAGAGAGCAACCCCGAGGATTCTCTCAAAACTCCACAGAAGGCTTGATTCCTTTTTTTAAAAACACAGTGGGCTTCAAGAGCTATCCTTGGCAACTCGAGAAGAGAGGGCAGTTTTTCCTTCAATTCAAGATGCGACCTGACTCCCCAGCTGAAGTTTGAATGCAACTCCGAGATCCCTAGCGCCCCTGAAGGGGAACACGGAGTTTCTGGACACACTCCTAAAAGACTAGAGGAGGTCTCTTTGCCCTGCAGCGATTTGAGAGCAATCCCAAGCTCTCCCACGCTATTTTCTCTGGAGATTAGTCTTCCCTGGATCCACACGTGAGGCTCCCTGAGTTCCCCGTCGTAGCTCGAGAGAAACGCCACACTTCGAGCCTCCGCTCAAGAAAACACCATGAAATTCCCACGACATCGTCAGAGGAGGCCTTTCTTTTCCTGCAGGGCCTACAGAGCAAACCAGATTCCTCTCTCAAAACTCCACAGAAGTCTTGATTCCCTTTATATTAACACAATGGGTTTCAAGAGCTAGCCTTGGCCTCTCGAGAAGAGAGGGGAGTTCTTTGTTTCAACTGGAGACGAGGCCTGACTCGCCGGCTGAATCTTGAATGCAACCCCGAGTTCCCTACCGCCCCTGAAGGGGAACAAGGTGTTTCCCGATACACGCCTAGAACAATTCAAGAGGTCTCTATGCCCTGCAGCGACTCAAGAGCAATCCGCAGCTCTATCACGCCATTTTGAATGGAGATTGGTGTCCACTGGGGCCACACGAGAAGCGACCACAGTTCCAGGTCATAACATGAGAATCCCGCCGTAAGTACAGAATATCCACATGGTTGCCCAGTCATAGACAGATAAGGACATTTCTCGCTGCAGCATTTTGATAGAAATCCCACAAACCCACTGGATCATTGAAACGGAACTACACAGCCTTGAGGAAACTTCAAATGTGGCCCAACATACCGGTCTCATTGGAGAGGAACACACCGAGGTTCCCGGCACAACTTCCTCTGAGCCCTTTATTCCCTCCTGATCTCGACATGAGGGTCCATCCCCCTGCTATGTCTGGAACGGATTCCGACCTTCGAGTCCCAAATCAGGAGGAGGCCGGTCTCATGTGGAAACTCCAGAGGAAGTATCATGGTTCGTGCCACATTCCGAAAGACACCTATTTCCCCATCCACTCAAGAGAAGTCCAGATGCCTGCGTACCTTTTCCAATGGAACCCCGAGGATGAAGTCACCACACGAAGGGGCACTCACACACTGGGTGCATCCTCCCGAAAGAGCCTATGGTTCCAAGGACAACTCGACAAGTGGCCTGACGCTCTATGAACACCGAGAGAGGCAAGCGGAGTTCCATGCCTCCACACAAGGCGAAGCCGAACTCCCTGTTCAAAGCCCCCATGGACCCTGAAATCGATGTCACAACAAGAGAGGAAGCCTGAGATTCCAGCCTCACCTCCAGATGAGGCCCTGTTCCATGGCACTGAACCCAGGGGAATCCCAAGACAACTCTCTCAACTGCACAGTATTCCCCCTTCTCATAGGCACCAAAGGAAGCTACCAGAAGTTACCATCACAACCTCAGGGAATCTAGGGATTCTTACATAAACTCGAGAAACACCTCGAGATACCCCCTTCAACACGTCTTGAAGCCTGATTCCCCTGCTGTGACTCGAAAGACACGCCGGGCCCTGCTCGATACTTGAATGGGGACTGGACTTCCCTGGGGACAGAAGAGAGGCTTCCTGAGATCCCCGTCGTACCTCGAGAGAAACGAGACACGTCGGGCCAAAGCTTGATGAAACATGAGATTCCCCCGACATGGTCACGAGGCCCTTCTTTTCCTGCAGGGCCTAGAAAACAACATAGAGTCCTCTCTCAAATCTCCATGGAAGGCTTGATTCCCTTATTTTTCTTTTTTAAACACAATTGGCTTCAAAGCTACCCATGACATTTCAGGAGGAGAAGGTAGTTCTTTGCTTCAAATGGAGACGAGGCCTGATTCTCCGGCTGAAGCTTGAATGCAACCCCAAGATCCGTAGAGCCCCTAAAGGGGAACATGGAGTTTCGAGACACACGCCTAGAAGACAAGAAGTGGTCTCTTTGCCCTGGAGCGACTAGAGAGCAATCACCGGCTCCCCCACGCCATATTGAATGGAGATTGGTCTTCCATGGGGCCACATGAGAGGCTTCCTGAATTCCCCATCAAAACTCGAGAATCCCGCCTAACTAGAGAGTAAACACGTGGTTGCCCAGTCATCGACAGAGGAGGCCATTTCCCACTGCAACGTGTTGAGAGAAATCCAAGAACCCACTGGATCATCGAAACGGAACTAGACAGCCTTGAGGAAAGTACAAATGTGGCCCGACATACCGGTCGCATTAGAGAGGAACACCGAGGTTCCCGGCACAACATCCTCTGAGACCCTTCTTCCCTCCCGATATCGACATGAGGGTCGATCCCCCTGCTTTGTCTGGAAAGGGATCCCTACCTTCCAGTCCCACCTCAGGGGGAGGCCGGTCTCACTTGGAAACTCGAGAGGAAGCCTCGTGGGTCGTGCCACATTCCGAAAAACACGTATTTCCCCGTCCACTCAAGAGAAGTCCAGATGCCTGTGTACCTTTTCCAATGGAACCCCGAGGATGAAATCACCACAGGAAGGGGCACTGACACGCTAGGTGTATACTCCTGAAAGAGCCTCTGGTTCCAAGGACAACTCAACAAGTGGCCTGACACCCCATGAACACTGCGAGAGGCAAGCGCAGTTCCATGCCTCCACAAAAGGCGAGGCCTAACTCCCTGTTCAAAACCCCCAAAGACCCGAGATCGATGTCAGAACAGGAGAGGAAGCCTGAGATTCCAGTCTCACCTCCAGATGAGGCCCTCTACCATGGCACTGATCCCAGGGGAATCCCTAGACAACCCTCTCAACTGCACAGTATTCCCACTTCTCACAGGCACCAAGGGAATCTGCCAGAGGTTACCGTCACAACCCCAGGGAATAGGGAATCTTACATCAACTTGAGAAACACCTTGAGATACCCCCTTCAACACGTCTTGAAGCCCGATTCCCCTGCCGTGACTCGAGAGACACCCCGGGCCCTGCTCGATACTCAAATGGGGACTGGACTTCCCTGGGGACACAAGAGAGGCTCCCTGAGTTCCCCGTCGTACCTCGAGAGAAACGCGACACATCGAGCCGAAGCTTGAGGAAACACCATGAAATTCCCCCGACATGGCTACATGAGGCCCTTCTTTTCCTTCAGGGCCTAGAGTACAACATAGAGTCCTCTCTCAAAAATCCACAGAATGCCTGATTCCCTTTTTTTTCCTTTTTTAAACACAATTGGCTTCAAAGCAGCCGTGGCAATTCTGAAGGAGAGGGGAGTTCTTTGCTTCAACTGGAGACAAGGCCTGAATCTCCGGCTGAAGCTTGAATGCAACCCTGAGATCCGTAGTACCCCTAAAGTGGAACATGGAGTTTCTAGACACACACCTAGAAGACAAGAAGTGGTCTCTGTCCTGCAGCGACTCGAGAGCAATCCCCAGCTCTCCCACGCCATTTTGAATGGAGATTGTCTTCCCTGGGGCCATATGTGAGGCTCCCTGAATTCCCCATCGTAACTCGATAATCCCGCCTAACTAGAGAGTAAACACGTGGTTGCCCAGTCATCGACAGAGGAGGCCATTTCCCACTGCAACGTGTTGAGAGAAATCCAAGAACCCACTGGATCATCGAAACGGAACTAGACAGCCTTGAGGAAAGTACAAATGTGGCCCGACATACCGGTCGCATTAGAGAGGAACACCGAGGTTCCCGGCACAACATCCTCTGAGACCCTTCTTCCCTCCCGATATCGACATGAGGGTCGATCCCCCTGCTTTGTCTGGAAAGGGATCCCTACCTTCCAGTCCCATCTCAGGGGGAGGCCGGTCTCACTTGGAAACTCGAGAGGAAGCCTCGTTGGTCGTGCCACATTCTGAAAAACACATATTTCCCCGTCCACTCAAGAGAAGTCCAGATGCCTGTGTACCTTTTCCAATGGAACCCCAAGGATGAAGTCACCACAGGAAGGGGCACTGACACGCTAGGTGTATACTCCCGAAAGAGCCTCTGGTTCCAAGGACAGCTCAACAAGTGGCCTGACACCCCATGAACACCGCGAGAGGCAAGCGCAGTTCCATGCCTCCACAAAAGGCGAGGCCTAACTCCCTGTTCAAAACCCCCAAAGACCCGAGATCGATGTCCGAATAGGAGAGGAAGCCTGAGATTCCAGTCTCACCTCCAGATGAGGCCCTCTACCATGGCACTGATCCCAGGGGAATCCCTAGACAACCCTCTCAACTGCACAGTATTCCCACTTCTCACAGGCACCAAGGGAATCTGCCAGAGGTTACCGTCACAACCCCAGGGAATAGGGAATCTTACATCAACTCGAGAAACACCTTGAGATACCCCCTTCAACACGTCTTGAAGCCCGATTCCCCTGTCGTGACCCGAGAGACACCCCGGGCCCTGCTCGATACTCAAATGGGGACTGGACTTCCCTGGGGACACAAGAGAGGCTCCCTGAGTTCCCCGTCGTACCTCGAGAGAAACGCGACACATCGAGCCGAAGCTTGAGGAAACACCATGAGATTCCCCCGACATGGCTACATGAGGCCCTTCTTTTCCTTCAGGGCCTAGAGTACAACATAGAGTCCTCACTCAAAAATCCACAGAATGCCTGATTCCCTTTTTTTTCTTTTTTAAACACAATTGGCTTCAAAGCAGCCGTGGCAATTCTGAAGGAGAGGGGAGTTCTTTGCTTCAATTGGAGACAAGACCTGAATCTCCGGCTGAAGCTTGAATGCAACCCCGAGATCCGTAGCACCCCTAAAGTGGATCATGGAGTTTCTAGACACACACCTAGAAGACAAGAAGTGGTCTCTTTGTCCTGCAGCGACTCGAGAGCAATCCCCAGCTCTCCCACGCCATTTTGAATGGAGATTGGTCTTCCCTGGGGCCATATGTGAGGCTCCCTAAATTCCCCATCGTAATTCGATAATCCCGCCTAAGTCGAGAACAACCACGTGGTTGCCCAGTCATCGCCAGATGAGACCCTGTCCCGCTGCAGCATCTTGAGAGAAATACCACGAACCCACTGGATCAACGAAACGGACCTTGACAGCCTTGAGGAAACTTCAAATGTGGCCCAACATACCGGTCTCATTGGAGAGGAACCCGAGGGTCACGAAACAACACGTTCTGAGGCCCTTCTTCCCTCCTGATATCGACATGAGTGTCGAATCCCTCCTTTGTCTGGAAAGGGATCCCGCATTTCCAGTCTCACCTCAGGAGGAGGCCAGTCTCACTTAGAAACTCGAGAGGAAGCCTCGTGGTTCATGCCACATTCCGAAAGACACCAATTTACCTGTCCACTCAAGAGAAGTCCCCATTTCTAGGCACCTTTTCCAATGGAACCCTGAGGTTGAAGTCACCACATGAAGGGGCACTGACACCCTCGGTGCATCCTCCCAAAAGAGCCGCTGGTTCCAACGACAACTTGACAAGTGGCCTGACACCCGATGAACAACTCGAGAGGCAAATGGAGTTGATGCCTCCACACAAGAAGAGGCATATCTCCCGGCTCAAAATCCCCAAAGACCTGGAGATCGATGTCAGAACACGAGAGGAAACCTGCGATTCCCACCACACCTCCAGATGAGGCCCTCTTCCACGGCACTGAACCCAGAGAAATCCCAAGACATCCCTCTCAACTGCACAGTATTCCCCCTTCTCATAGGCACCACGGGAAGCTGCCAGAGGTCACCGTCACAAGACGAAGGAACCTAGGGATTCTTACGGCAACTCGAGAATCACCTCGAGATATACCCTTCAACACGTCTTGAAGCCCAATTCCCCTGCCGTGACTTGAGAGCCATCCCAGGCCCTCCTCACCACTCGAATGGGGACTGGTCTTTCCTGGGGCTACACGACAGGCTCCCTGAGTTTCCCCTCACAGCTCGAATGAAACAGCACATGTCGAGCCGCAACGCTGGGAAATGCCATGTGATTTTCCAACATGGCCAGATGAGGCCCTTCTTTTCCTGCAGTGCCTAGAGATCAACCCCGAATTCTCTCAAAACTCCACAGAAGGCTTGATTCCCTTTATTTTAACACAATGGGCTTCAAGAGCTAGCCTTGGCCACTCGAGAGGAGAGGGGAGTTCTTTGTTTCAACTCGAGACGAGGCCTGACTCCCCGGCTGAAGCTTAAATGCAACCCCGAGATCCCTACCACCCAAGAAGCGGAACAAGGTGTTTCCGGACACACGCCAAGAACACTAGAAGAGGTCTCTATGCCCTGCAGCTACTCGAGAGCAATCCCCAGCTCTCTCACGCCATTTTGAATGGAGATTGGTCTTCCCTGGGGCCACACGAGAGGCTTCCTCAGTTCCGGGTCGTAATTCAAGAATCCCGCCGTAAGTCGAGAATATCCACGTGGTGGCCCAGTCATCGCCAGATAAGGACATTTCCTGCTGCAACGTGTTGAGAGAAATCCCACAAACCCACTGGATCATCGAAACGGAACTAGACACCCTTGATGAAACTTCAAATGTGGCCCAAAAAAACCGGTCTCATTGGAGACGAACTCCGAGTTTCCTGGCACAACTTTCTCTGATCCCTTTCTTCCCTCCCGATCTCTAAATGAGGGTCCGTTCCCCTCCTTTGTTTGGAAAGGGATCCCGACCTTCTAGTCCCACCTCAGGAGGAGGCCGATCTCACTTGGAAACTCGAGAGGAAGCATCGTGGTTCGTGCCACATTCCGAAAGACACCGATTTCCCCGTCCACGCAAGAGAAGTCCCGATGCCTGCGCAACTTTTCCAATGGAACCCTGAGGATGAAGTCACCACACGAAGGGACACTGACACCCTGGGTGCATCCTCCCGAAAGAGTCTCTGGTTCCAAGAGCAATTCGACAAGTGGCCTGACACTCTATGTACACCGCGAGAGTCAAGCAGAGTTCCATGCCTTCACACAAGGCGAGACGTAACTCGCTGTTCAAAGCCCCCAAAGACCCCGAGATCCATGTCACAACAGGAGAGGAAGCCTGAGATTCCCGCCTCACCTCCACATGAGGCCCTGTTCCATGGCACTGAACCCAGGGCAATCCCAAGACAACCCTCTCAACTGTACAGTATTCCCCCTTGTCATAGGCACCAAGGGAAGCTGCCAGAGGTCACCGTCACAACTCCAGGGAACCTAGGGATTCTTACAGCAACTCGAGAAACACCTCAAGATACCCCCTTCAACACGTCTTTGGGCCCGATTCCCCTGTTGTGACTCGAGAGCCACCCCAGACCTTCCTTGCTATTCAAATGGGGACTGGACTTCCCGGGGGAAACCAGAGAGGCTCCTTGAGTTCGCCGTCGTACCTCGAGAGAAACGCGACACGTGGAGCCGAAGCTCGAGAATACACCATGAGATTCCCCCAACATCGCCACATGAGGCCCTTCTTTTCCTGCAGGGCCTATCGAGCAACTTCGAGTCCTCTCTCAAAACTCCACAGAAGGCTTGATTCGCCTTTTTTTTTTTAACACAATGGGCTTCAAGAGCTAGCCTTGGCCATTCGAGAGGAGAAGGGAGTTCTTTGTTTCAACTCGAGACCAGGCCTGACTCCCCGGCTGAAGCTTGAATGGAACCCAGAGATCCCTAGTGCCCCTGAAGGGGAACACGGAGTTTCTGGACACACGCTTAAAAGACTAGAAGAGCTCTTTTTGCCCTGCATCGACTCGAGAGCAATCCCCAGCTCTCCCACGCGATTTTGAATGGAGATTGGTGTTCCCTGTGGCCATCAAGAGGCTGCCTGTGTTCCTGGTCATAACTCGAGAATCCCGCTGTAAGTTGACAGTAACCACGTGGTTGCCCAGTCATCGCCAGAAGAGGCCATTTCCCGCTGCAACTTATTGAGAGAAATCCAAGAACCCACTGGATCATCGAAATGAAACTAGACAGCCTCGAGGAAATTTCAAATGTGGCCGAACATATCGGTCTCATTAGAGAGGAACATCGAGGTTCCCAGCACAACATCTTCTGAGCCCCTTCTTCCCTCCTGATCTTGACATGAGGGTCGATCCCACTGGTTTGTCTGGAAAGGGATCCCTACTTTCCGGTCCCACCTCAGGAGGAGGCCGGTCTCACTTGGAAACTCGAGAGGAAGCCTCATGAGTACTGCCACATTCCGAAAGACATCTATTTCCCCGTCCACTCAAGAGAAGTCCCGATGTCTGGGCACCTTTTGCAATGGAACCCCGAGGGTTAAGTCACCACACGAAGGGGCACTGACACGCTAGGTGTATCCTACCAAAAGAGCCTCTTGTTCAAAGGACAACTCGACAAGTGGCCTGACACCCCATGAACACCGCGAGAGGCAAGTGCAGTTCCATGCCTCCACACAAGGCGAGGCCTAACTCCCTGTTCAAAACCCCCAAAGACTCTGAGATCGATGTCAGATCGATGTCAGGAGAGGAAGCCGGAGATTCCCGCCTCACCTCCAGAAGAGGCCCTCTACCATGGCACTTATCTCAGGGGAATCCCAAGACAACCCTATCAACTGCACAGTATTCCCCCTTCTCTTAGGCACCAAGGGAATCTGCCAGATGTCACCGTCACAACCCCAGGGAAACTAGGGATTCTTACCTGAACTAGAGAAACAGCTCGAGATACACCCTTCAACACGTCTTGAAACCCGATTGCCCTGCAGGGACTCGAGAGCCACTCAGGACCCTCCTGGATACTCGAATGGGGACTGGACTTCCCTGGGGACACAAGAGAGGCTCCCTGAATTCCCCGTCGTACCTCGAGAGAAACGCGACACGTCGAGCCGAAGTTTGAGTAAACACCATGAGATTCCCCCAACATCGCCACATGAGGCCCTTCTTTTCCTGCGTGGCCTAGAGAACAACATAGAGTCCTCTCTCAAATCTCCACGGAAGGCTTGATTCCATTTTTTTTCTTTGTTAAACACAATTGGCTTCAAGCTAGTCGTGGCAATTCGGGGATGAGAGGGGAGTTCTTTGCTTCAACTGGAGACGAGGCCTGATTCTCTGGCTGAAGCTTGAATGCAACTCAGAGATCCATAGTGCCCCTAAAGGCGAACATGAAGTTTCTAGACACACGCCTAGAAGACAAGAAGTGGTCTCTTTGCCCTGCAGCGACTCGACAGCAATCCCCATCTCTCCCACACAAATTTGAATTGAGATTGGTCTTCTCTGGGGCCACATGAAAGGCTCCCTGAATTTCCCATCATAACTCGAGAATCCCGCCTAAGTCGAGAACAACCACATGGTTGCCCAGTCATCGCAAGATGAGACTCTTTCCCTCTGCAGCATCTTGAGAGAAATACCACGAACCCACTGGATCATCGAAACGGACCTAGACAGCATTGAGGAAACTTCCAATGTGGCCCAACATACCGGTCTCATTGGAGGGAGACGAACCCGAGGTTCATGGGACAACATGCTCTGATCCCCTTCTTCCCTCCTGATATCGACATGAGTGTTGAATCCCTGCTTTGTCTCGAAAGGGATCCCGACTTTACAGTCCCATCTCAGGAGGAATCCGGTCTCACTTGGAAACTCGAGAGGAAGCCTCGTGGGTCGTGCCACATTCCGAAAGACACCGATTTCCCCGTCCACCCAAGAGAAGTCCCGATTTCTGGGCAACTTTTCCAATGGAACCCCAAGGTTGAAGTGACCACATGAAGGGGCACAGACACCCTGGGTGCATCCTCCCGAAAGAGCCGCTGGTTCCAACGACAACTTGACAAGTGGCCTGACACCCCATGAACACCTCGAGAGACAAGTGGAATTGATGCCTCCACACAAGACGAGGAATATCTCCCTGCTCAAAACCCCCCAAGACACCGAGATCGATGTCAGAACACTAAAGGAAACCTGCGATTCCCACCACACCTCCAGATGAGACCCTCTTCCATGGCAATGAACCCAGAGAAATCCCAAGACATCCCTCTCAACTGCACAGTATTCCCCCTTCTCATAGGCACCACGGGAAGCTGCCCGTGGTCACTGTCACAAGCCGAAGGAACCTAGGGATTCTTACAGCAACTCGAGAAACACCTTGAGATACCCCCTTCAACACGTCTTGAAGCCTGATTCCCCTGCCGTGACTCAAGAGACATACCGGGCCCTCCACACCACTCGAATTGGGACTGGTCTTCCCTTTGGCCACAAGAGAGGCTCGCTGAGTCCGCCTCATAGCTCGAGTGAAATGGCACACATCGAGCCGCAGATCGAGTAAATATCATGTGATTTTCCCACATGGCCAGATGACGACCTTCTTTTCCTGCAGGGCCTAGAGATCAACCCCGAGTCCTCTCTCAAAACTCCAGAGAAACTGGATTCCTTTTTTTAAAAACACAGTGGGCTTCAAGACCTATCCTTGGAAACTCAAGAGGAGATGGGATTTTTTGCTTCAACTCGAAATGTGACCTGACTCCCCGGCAGAAGTTTGAATGCAACTCCGAGATCCCTAGCGCCCCTGAAGGTGAACACGGAGTTTCTGGACACACTCCTAAAAGACTAGAGGAGGTCTCTTTGCCCTGCAGCGATTTGAGAGTAATCCCCAGGTCTCCCACGCTATTTTCAGTGGAGATTGGTCTTCCCTGGATCCACACGAGAGGCTCCCATTGTTCCGGGTTGTAACTCGAGAATCCTGCTGTAACTCGAGAATAACCACGGGGTTGCCCAGTCATCGCCAGAGGAGGCCATTTCCCGCTGCAACGTGTTGAGAGAAATCCAAGAAACCACTGGATCATCGAAAGGAATCTAGACAGCCTCGAGGAAATTTCAAATGTGGCCCAACATACCGATCTCATTAGAGAGGAAAACCGAGGTTCCCGGCACAACTTCCTCTGAGCACTTTCTTCCCTCCCGATTTCGACATGAGGGTCGATCCCACTGCTTTGTCTGGAAACGGTTAACTACCTTCCAGTCCCACCTCAGGAGGAGGCCGGTCTCACTTCAAAACTCAAGAGGAAGCCTCGTGGGTCGTGCCACATTCCGAAAGACACCGATTTCCCCGTCCACTCAAGAAAAGTCCTGATGCCTGCGCACCTTTTCCTACGGAACCCCGAGGATGAAGTCACCACAGGAAGGGGCAATCACACACTAGGTGTATCCTCTCGAAAGAGTCTCTGGTTCCAAGGACAACTCAACAAGTGGCCTGACACCCCATGAACACCGTGAGAGGCAAGCGCGGTTCCATGCCTCCGCAAAGGCGAGACCTAACTCCCTGTTTAAAACCACCAAAGACCCCAAGATCAATGTCAGAACAGGAGAGGAAGCCTGAGATCCCGCCTCACCTCCAATGAGACCCTCTACCATGGCACTGATCCCAGGGGAATTCCACAACAACCCTCTCTACTGCACAGTATTCCCCCTTCTCATAGGACCCAAGGGAATCTGCCAGAGGTCACCGTCACAAACCCAGGGAACCCAGGGATTCTTACGTCAACTCGAGAAAAATCTCAAGATACCCCCTTCAATACGTCTTGAAGCCCGATTCCCCTGCCGTGACTCGAGAGCCACCCCCGGCCCTCCTCGATACTCAAATGGGGACTGGACTTCCATGGGGACACAAGAGAGGCTCCCTGAGTTCCCCGTCATACCTCGAGAGAAACGCGACACGTCTAGCCGAAGCTTGAGGAAACACCATGAGATTCCCCCAACATCGCCACATGAGGCCCTTCTTTTCCTGCAGGGCCTTGAGAACAACATAGAATCCTCTCTCAAATCTCCACGGAGGCTTGATTCCTTTTTTTTTTTTTTTAAACACAATTGGCTTCAACGCTAGCCATGGCAATTCGGGAGGAGAGGGGAGTTCTTTACTTTAACAGGAGACGAGGCCTGATTCTCCGGCTGAAGCTTGAATGCAACCCCCAGATCCATAGCACCGCTAAAGGGAAACATGGAGTTTCTAGACACACACCTAGAAAACAAGAAGTGGTGTCTTTGCCCTGCAGCGACTCGAGAGCAATCCCTAGCTCTCCCACGTGATTTTGAATGGAGATTCATCTTCCTGGGGCCACATGAGAGGCTCCCTGAATTCCCCATTGTAACTCAAGAATCCCGCCTAAGTCGAGAAAAACCACCACGTGGTTGCCCAGTCATCGCCAGATGAGACCATTTCCCATTGCAGCATCTTGAGAGAAATCCCACGAACCCACTGGATCATCGAAACGGACCTTGACAGCCTTGAGGAAACTTTAAATGTGGCCCAACATACTGGTCTCATTGGAGAGGAACCCGAGGGTCACGGCACAACATGCTCTGAGCCCTTTCTTCCCTCCTGATATCGACATGAGTGTCGAATCCCTGCTTTGTCTGGAAAGGGATCCTGATTTTTCAGTCCCACCTCAGGAGGAGGCTGATCTCACTTGGAAACTCGAGAGGAAGCCTCGTGGGTCGTGCCACATTGTGAATGGCACCGATTTCCCTGTCCACTCAACAGAAGACCCGATGCCTGGGCACCTTTTCCAATGGAACCCCGAGGTTGAAGTCACCACATGAAGGGGCACTGACACCCTGGGTGCATCCTCCCGAAAGAGCCGCTGATTCCAACGACAACTTGACAAGTGGCCTGACACCCCATGAACACCTCGAGAGGCAAGTGGAGTTGATGCCTCCACACAAGATGAGGCATATCTCCCTGATCAAAACCCCCAAAGACCCCGAGATCTAAGTCAGAACAGGAGAGGAATCCTGCATTTCCCACCACACCTCCAGATGAGGCCTTCTTCCATTGCACTGGACCCAGGGAAATCCCACGGCATCCCTCTCAACTGCACAGTATTCCTTCTTCTCATAGGCACCAAGGGAAGCTGCCAGAGGTCACCGTCACAAGCCAAAGGAACCTAGGGATTCTTACAGCAACTTGAGAAACACCTCGAGATACCCCCTGCAACACGTCTTGAAGCCTGATTCCCCTGCCATGACTTGAGAGCCATCCTGGGCCCTCCTCGCCACTCGAATGGAGACTGGTCTTCCCTGGGGCAAAAAGAGAGGCTCCCTGAGTTACCCCTCATAGCTCCAGTGAAACGGCACACCTCGAGCCGCAGCCCGAGGAAATACCATGTGATTTCCCGACTTCGCCAGATGAGGCCCTTCTTTTCCTGCAGTGCCTAGAGAGCAACCCCGAGGACTCTCTCCAAACTCCACAGAAGGCTTGATTCCTTTTTTTAAAAAAACAGTGGGCCTCAAGTGCTATCCTTGGAAACTCGAGAGGAGAGGGCAGTTTTTGCTTCAACTTGAGACGCGACGTGACTCCCCAGCTGAAGTTTGAATGAAAGTCCGAAATCCCTAGAGCCCCTGAAGGGGAACACAGAGTTTCTGGACACACTGCTAAAAGACTAGAGGAGATCTCTTTGCCCTGCAGCTATTTGAGAGCAATCCCCAGCTCTCCTACGCTATTTTCAATGCAGATTGGTCTTCCCTGGATCCACACCTGAGGCTATCTGAGTTCCCCGTCATAGCTTGAGAGAAACGCCACACGTCTAGCCGCAGTTCAAGAAAACACCATGAGATTCCACCGACATTGCCAGATGTGACCCTTCTTTTCCTGCAGGGCCTACAGAGCAACCCAGAGTCCTCTCTCAAAACTCCACAGAAGGCTTGATTCCCTTTATTTTAACACAATTGGCTTCAAGACCTAGCCTTGGCCAGTCAAGGGGAGACGGGAGTTCTTTGTTTCAACTCGAGACGAGGCCTTACTCCCCGTCTGAAGCTTGAATGCAACCCCGAGATACCTACCACCCCTGAAGTGGAAAAAGGTGTTTCCGGACACACGCCTAGAACGCTAGAAGAGGTCTCTATGACCTGCAGCAACTCGAGAGCAATCCCCAGCTCTCTCACGCCATTTTAAATGGAGATTGGTCTTCCCTGGGGCCACACGAGAGGCTCCCTCAGTTCCGGGTCGTAACGCGAGAATCCCGCCTAAGTCGAGAATATCCACGTGGTTGCCCAGTCATCACTAGATAAGGACATTTCCCGCTGCAGCATCTTGAGAGAAATCCCACGAATCCACTGGATCATCGAAACGGACCTTGACAGGCTTGAGGAAACTTCAAATTTGGCCCAACATACCAATCTTATTGGAGAGGAATCCGAGGGTAACGGCACAACATGCTTTGAGCCCCTTCTTCCCTCCTGATATCGACATGAGTGTTGAATCCCTGCTTTGTCTGGAAAGGGATCCTGATCTTCCAGTCCCACCTCAGGATGAGGCCAGTTTCACTTGGAAACTCAGGAGGAAGCCTCGTGGATCGTGCTACATACCGAAAGACACTGATTTCCCTGTCCATGCAAGAGAAGACCCGATGCCTGGGCAGCTTTTCCAATGGAACCCTGAGGTTGAAGTCACCACACGAAGGGGCACTGACACCCTGGGTGCATCCTCCCGAAAGAGCTGCTGGTTCCAACGACAACTTGACAAGTGGCCTGACACCCCATGAACACCTCAAGAGGCAAGTGGAGTTGATGCCTCCACACAAAACGAGGCATATCTCCCTGCTCAAAACGCCCAAAGACCCCAAGATCGATGTCAGAACACGAGAGGAATCCTACGTTTCCCACCACACCTCCAGATGAGGCCCTCTTCCATGGCAATGAACCCAGGGAAATCCCAAGACATCCCTCTCAACTGCATAGTATTCCCCCTTCTCATAGTCACCAAGGGAAGCTGCCAAAGGTCACCGTCACAAGCCGAAGGATCCTAGGGATTCTTACAGCAACTCGAGAAACAACTCGAGATATCCCCTTCAACACCTCTTGAAGCCCGATTCCCCGGTCGTGACTCGAGAGACATCCCAGGCCCTCCTCGCCACTCGAATGGGGACTGGTCTTCCCTGTGCCCACAAGAGAGGTTCCCTGAGTTCCCCCTCATAGCTCGAGTGAAATGGCACACGTCGAGGCGCTGCTAGAGGAAATACCATGTGATTTCCCGACATCGAAAGATGAGGCCCTTCTTTTCCTGCAGGGCCTAGAGAGGAACCCCGAGGACTCCGTCAAAGCTCCACAGAAGGCTTGATTCCTTTTTTTAAAAACACAGTGGGCTTCAAGAGCTATCCTTGGAAACTCGAGAGGAGAGGGAAGTTTTTGCTTCAACTCAAGACGAGACCTGACTCCCCGGTTGAAGTTTGAATGCAACTCCGGGATCCCTAGTGCCCCTGAAGGGGAACACGGTGTTTCTGGACAAACTCCTAAAAGACTATAGGAGATCTCTTTGCCCTGCAGCGATTTGAGAGCAATCCCTAGCTCTCCCGAGCTATTTTCAATGGAGATTGGTCTTCCCTGGATCCACACGTTAAGCTCCCTGAGTTCCCCGTTATAGCTCAAGAGAAACGCCACACGTCGAGCTGCAGCTCAAGAGAACACCATGAGATTCCCCAGACATCGCCAGATGAGGCCCTTCTTTTCCAGCAGGGCCTACAGAGCAACACAGGGTCCTCTCTAAAAACTCCACAGAAGGCTTGATGCCCTTTATTTTAAGACAATGGCCTTCAAGAGTTAGCCTTGGCCATTCGAGAGGGGAGCGGAGTTCTTTGTTTCAACTTGAGACGAGGCCTGACTCCCGGTCTGAAGGTTGAATGCAACTCTGCGATCCCTTCCTCCCCAGAAGGGGAACAACGTTTATCCGGACACATGCCTAGAAGACTAGAAGAGGTATTTTTGCCCTGCAGCGACTCGATAGCAATCCCCAGCTCTCTCACGCCATTTTGAATGGAGATTGGTCTTCCCTGGGGCCACACGTCAGGCTCCTCAGTTCCGGGTCGTAACTCGAGAATCCCGCCGTAAGTTGAGAATATCCACGTGGTTGCCGAGTCATCGCCAGATAAGGACATTTCCCACTGCAGCGTGTTGAGAGAAATCCCACGAACCCACTGGATTATCAAAACGGAACTAGACAGCCTTGAGAAAACTTCAAATGTGGCCCAAAATACCGGTCTCATTGGAGAGAAACACCGAGGTTCCTGGCACAACATCCTCCAAGCCCTTTCTTCCCTCCCGATCTTGACATGAGGGTCCATCCCCGGGCTTCGTCTGGAAAGGGATCCCGACCTTCCAGTCCCACCTCAGGAGGAGGCCGTTCTGACTTGGAAACTCGGGACGAATCCTCGTGGGTCGTGCCACATTCCGAAAGACACCGATTTCCCCGTCCACTCAAGAGATGTCCTGATGCCTGCGCACCTTTTCCAATGGAACCCCAAGGATGAAGTCACCACAGGAAGGGGCACTGACACGCTAGATGTATCCTCCCGAAAGAACCTCTGGTTCCAAGGAAAACTCGACAAGTGGCCTGACACTCTATGAACACCACGAGAGGCAAGTGGAGTTCCATGCCTCTACACAAGGTGAGGCCTTACTCCCTGTTCAAAGCCCCCAAAGACCCCAAGATCGATATCACAACAGGAGAGAAAGTCTGAGATTCCCGCCTCACCTCCAGATGAGGCCCTCTTCCATGGCACTGAACCCAGCGGAATCCCAAGACAACCCTCTCAACTGCACAGTATTCTGCCTTCTCATAGGCACCAAGGGAAGCTGCCAGAGGTCACCGTCACAACCCCAGGGAACCTAGGGATTCTTACAGCAACTCGAGAAACACCTCGAGATACCCCGTTCAACACGTCTTGAAGAACGATTACCCTGCCGTGACTCGAGAGCCACCCCGGGACCTCCTTGCTATTCGAGTGGGCACTGGACTTCCCTGGGGACACAAGAGAGGCTCCTTGCGTTCCCCGTCGTACCACAAGAGAAACGCGACTCGTCGAGATGAAGCTCGAGAAAACACCATGAGATTTCCCCGACATCAACACATGAGGCCCTTCTTTTCCAGCAGGGCCTAGAGAGCAACACCGAGTCCTCTCTCAAAACTCCACAGAAGGTTTGATTCCCTTTTTTTTTTTTTTAACACAGTGGGCTTCAAGAGCTAGCCATGGCCACTGGATAAGAGAGGGGAGTGCTTTGTTTCAACTCGAGACGAGGCCTGACTCCCCGGATGAAGCATAAATGCAACCCATAGATCCCTAGCACCCATGAAGGGGAACACGGAGTTTCTGGACACACGCCTAGAAGACTAGAAGAGGTCTTTTTGCCCGGCAGTGATTCAAGAGCAACCCCCAGCTCTCCCACACCATTTTGAATGGAGATTGTTCTTCCCTGTGGCCACATGAGAGGCTCCCTCAGTTCCTGGTCATAACTCGAGAATCCCGTCATAAGTCAAGAATATCCACGTAGTTGCCCAGTCATCGCCAGAAAAGGCCATATCCCACTGCAGCGTCTTGAGAGAACTCCCACAAAACCACTGAATCATTGAAACGGAACTAGACAGCCCTGAGGAAACTTCAACTGTGGCCCAACATAACGGTCTCATTGGAGAGGAACTCCGAGGTTCCCGGCACAACATCCTCTGAGCCCTTTCTTCCCTCCCGATCTCGTCATGAGGGTCCATCCACCTGCTTTGTCTGGAAAGGGATCCCGACCTTCTAGTCTCACCTCAGGAGGAGTCCGGTCTCACTTGGAAACTCGAGAGGAAGCCTCGTGGGTCGTGCCACATTCCGAAAGACACCTATTTCCCCGTCCACTGAAGAGAAGTCCCGATACCTGCGCACCTTTTCCAATGAAACCCCGAGGATGAAGTCACCACATGAAGGGGCACTGACACCCTGGGGACATCCTCCCGAAAGAGCCTCTGGTTCCAAGGATAACTCGACAAGTGGCCTGACACTCTATGAACACCACGAGAGGCAAGTGGAGTTCCATGCCTCTACACAAGGTGAGGCCTTACTCCCTGTTCAAAGCCCCCAAAGACCCCAAGATCGATATCACAACAGGAGAGAAAGTCTGAGATTCCCGCCTCACCTCCAGATGAGGACCTGTTTCATGGCACTGAACCCAGGGGAATCCCAAGACAACCCTCTGAACTGCACAGTACTCCCCCTTCTCATAGGCACCAAGGGAAGCTGCCAGAGATCACAGTCACAACCCCAGGGAACCTAGGGATTCTTACAGCAACTCAAGAAACACCTCGAGATACCCTCTTCAAACGTCTTGAAGCCAGATTCCCCTGCCGTGACTCAAGAGCCACCCCAGGCCTTCCTTGCTATTCGAATGGGGACTGGACTTCCCTGAGGACACAAGAGAGGCTCCCTGAGTTACCCGTCGTACCTCGAGTGAAACGCGACACGTAGAGCCGAAGCTCGACAAAACACCATGAGATTCCCCAGACATCGCACATGAGGCCCTTCTTTACCTACAGGGCCTAGAGAGCAACCCCGAGTCCTCTCTCAAAACTCCACAGAAGGCTTGATTCCTTTTTTTTTTTTTAACACAATGGGCTTCAAGAGCTAGCCTTGGCCACTCGAGAGAAGAGGGGAGTTCTTTGTTTCAACTCGAGACGAGGCCTGATGCTCAGGCTGAAGCTTGAATGCAACCCCGAGATCCCTATCTCCCCTGAAGGGGAACGACGAGTTTCCGGACACACGCCTAGAACACTAGAAGAGGTCTCTATGCCCAGCAGCAACTCGAGAGCAATCCCCGGCTCTCCCATGCCATTTGGAATGGAGATTGGTCTTCCCAGGGGCCACACCAGAGGCTCTCTCAGTTTCAGGTCGAAACTCGAGAATCCCGCTTAAGTCGAGAATATTCACGTGGTTGCCCAGTCATCGCCAGATAAGGACATTTCCCGCTGCAGCGTGTTGAGAGAACTCCCACGAACCCACTGGATCATCGAAACCAAACTAGACAGCCTTGAGGAAACTTCAAATGTGGCCCAACATACCGGTCTCATTGGAGAGGAAAACCGAGGTTCCCAGCACAACTTCCTCTGAGCCCTTTCTTTCCTCTCAATCTCGACATGAGGGTCCATACCCCTGCTTTGTCTGGAAAGGGATCCCGACTTTCCAGTCCCACCTCAGGAGGAGGCCAGTCTCACTTGGAAACTCGAGAGGAAGCCTCGTGGGTCGTGCCACATTCCGAAAGACACCGATTTCCCCGTCCACTCAAGAGAAGTCCCGATGCCTGAGCACCTTTTCCAATGGAACCCCGAGGTTGAAGTCACCACACGAAGGGGTACTGACACCCTGGGTGCATCCTCCCGAAAGAGCCGATGGTTCCAACGACAACTTGACAAGTGGCCTGACACCCCATGAACACCTCGAGAGGCCAGTGGAGTGGACGCTTCCACACAAGACGAGGCATATTTCCCTGCTCAAAACCCCCAAAGACCCCGAAGTCGATGTCAGAACATGAGAGGAAACCTGCGATTCCCACCACACCTCCAGATGAGGCCATCTTCCATGGCACTGAACCCAGGGAAATCCAAAGACATCCCTCTCAACTGCACAGTATTCCCCCTTCTCATAGGCACCAAGGGAAGCTGCCCGAGGTCACCGTCACAAGCCGAATGAACCTAGGGATTCTTACAGCAACTGGAGAAACACCTCGAGATACCCCCTTCAACACGTCTTGAAGCCCGATTCCCCTACCGTGACTTGAGAGCCACCCCGGGACCTCCTCGATCCTGAAAAGGGGACTGGACTTCCCTGGGGACACAAGAGAGGCTCTCTGATTTCCCCGTCGTACCTCGAGAGAAACGCAACCCTTCCAGCCGATGCTTGAGGAAAAACCATGAGATTCCCCCGACATCGCCACATGAGGCCCTTCTTTTCCTGCAGGGGCTAGAGAAGAAGTCCGAGGACTCTCTCAAAACTCCACAGAAGGCTTGATTCCTTTTTTTAAAAACACAGTGGGCTTCAATAGCTATCCTTGGAAACTCGAGAGGAGAAGGCAGTTTTTACTTACCCCTCGAGATGCGACCTGACTCCCCGGCTGAAGTTTTAATGAAACTCCGAGATCCCTAGCACTCCTGAAGGGGAACACGGAGTTTCTGGACACACTCGAAAAAGACTAGAGTAGGTCTCTTTGCCCTGCAGCGATTTGCGAGCAATCCAAAGCTCTCCCACGTTATTTTCAATGGAGATTGGTTTTCCCTGGATCCACAGGTGAGGCTCCCTGAGTTGCCCGTCATAGCTCGAGAGAAACACCACACGTCGAGCCGCAGCTCAAGAAAACACCATAAGATTCCCCCGACATGGCCAGACGAGGCCCTTCTTTTCCTGCAGGGCCTACAGAGCAACCCAGAGTCCTCTCTCAAAACTCCACAGAAGGCTTGATTTCCTTTATTTTCACACAATGGGCTTCAAGAGCTAGCCTTGGCCATTCAAGAGGAGAGGGGAGTTCTTTGTTTCAACTCGAGACGAGGCCTGACTCCCAGGCTGAAACTTGAATGCAACCCCGAGATCCCTACCGCCCCTGAAGGGGATCAAGGTGTTTCCGGACACACGCCTAGAACACTAGAACAGATCTCTATGCCCTGCAGCGTCTTTAGAGCAATCCCCAGCTTTCCAACGCCATTTTAAATGGAGATTGGTCTTCCCTGGGGCCACACGAGAGCCTCCCTCAGTTCCGGGTCGTAACTCGAGAATCCCGCTTAAGTGGAGAATATCCACGTGGTTGCCCAGTCATCGCCAGATAAGGACATTTCCCGCTGCAGCGTGTTGAGAGAAATCCCACGAACCCACTGTATCATCGAAATGGAACTAGACAGCCTTGAGGAAACTTCAAATGTGGCCCAACATACCGGTCTCATTGGAGAGGAATACCGAGGTTCCCGGCAAAAGTTCTTCTTAGCCCTTTCTTCCCTCCTGATCTCGACATGAGGGTCCATCCCCCAGCTTTTCGAGAAAGGGATCCCGACCTTCCCGTCCCACATCAGGAGGAGGCCGGTCTCACTTGGAAACTCAAGAAGAAGCCTCGTGGTTCGTGCCACATTCTGAAAGACACCGATTTCCCCGTCCACTCAAGAGAAGTCGTGATGCCTACGCACCTTTTTCAATGGAACCATGAGAATGAAGTCACCACACGGAGGGGCACTGACACCCTGGGTTCATCTTCCCAAAAGAGCCTCTGGTTCCAAGGACAACTCGACAAGTGGCCTGACACACTATGAACACCACGAGAGGCAAGCGGAGTTCCATGCCTCTACACAAGGTGAGGCCTAACTCCCTGTTCAAAGCCCCCAAAGACCCCGAGATCAATGTCACAACAGGAGAGGAAGCCTGAGATTCCCGCCTCACTTCCAGATGAGGACCTGTTCCATGGCACTGAACCCAGGGGAACCCCAAGACAACCCTCTCAACTGAACAGTATTCCCCCTTCTCATAGGCACCAAAAGAAGCTGCCAGAGGTCACCATCACAACTCCAGGGAACGTAGGGATTCTTACATCAACTCGAGAAACACCTCGAGATACCCCCTTCAACACGACTTGAAGCCCAATTCCACTGCCGTGATTTGAGAGCCATTCTGGGTACTCCTCGCTACTCGAATTGGGATCCACTTCACTGGGGACACGAGAGAGGCTCCCTGAGTTCCCTGTCGTAGCTCGAGGGAAACGCCACACGTCGAGCCGCAGCTTGAGAAAACACCAAGAGATTCCCCCGACATCGCCACATGAGGACCTTCTTTTCCTGCAGGACCTAGAGAGCAACCCCATGTCCTCTCTCAAAACTCCACAGAAGGCTTGATTCCCTTTTTTTTTTGTTTAAACACAATGGGCATCAAGACCTAGCCTTGGCCACTTGAGAGGAGAGGGGAGTTTTTGGTTCAACTCCAGAGGAGGCCTGACTACCCGGCTGAAACTTGAATGCAACCACGAGATCCTTAGCGCCCCTGAAGGGGAACATGGAGTTTCTGGACACACGCCTAGAAGACTAGAAGAGATCTCTTTGTCCTGCAGCTACTCGAGAGCAATCCCCACCTCTCCCACATCATTTTCAATGGAGATTGGTCTTCCCTGGGGCCACACAATAGGCTCCCTGAGTTCCTGGTCATAACTCGAGAATCCTATCTTAAGTTGAGAAAAACAACGTGGTTGACCTGTCATCTTCAAAGGAGGCCATTTATGGCTGTACCGTTTTGAGAGAAATCCCACGAAACCACTGGATCAGCGAAACGAAACTAGAGAGCCTTGAGAAAACTGCAAATGTGGCCCAACATACCGGTCTCATTGGAGCGGAACACCGAGGTTCCTGGCACAACGTCCTCTGAGCCCCTTCTTCCCTCCTGATCTTGACATGAGGGTCGATCCCCCTGCTTTGTCTAGAAAGGGATCTCGACCTTCTAGTCACACATCAGGAGAAGGCCGGTCTCACTTGGAAACTTGAGAGGAAGCCTCGTGGATCGTGCCACATTCCGAAAGACACCGATTTCCACGTCCACTCAAGTGAAGTCCTGATGCCTGCGCACCTTTTCCAATCGAACCCCGAGAATGAAGTCAACACAAGAAGGGGCACTGACAACCTGGGTGCATCCTCCCTAAAGAACCACTGGTTCCAAGGACATCTTTACAAGTGGCCTGAATCCCCATGAACACCTCGAGAGGCAAGCGGAATTCCATGCCTCCACACAAGGCGAGGCCTAACTCCTTGTTCAAAACCCCTAAAGACCCCGAGATCGATGTCCGAAAAGGAGAGGAAGATTGAGATTCCAGCCTGAAGTCGAGATGAGGTCCTCTTTCATGGCACTGAACCCAGGGGAATCCCAAGACAACCCTCTCAACTGCACAGTATTCCCCCTTCTCATAGGCACCAAGGCAAGCTGCCAGAGGTCACCGTCACAAGACCAGGGAACCTAGGGATTCTTACATCAACTCGAGAACTACCTCGAGATACCCCCTTTATCAGGTCTTGAAGCCCGATTGCCCTGTCGTGAATCGAGAGCCATCCCTGGCCCTCCTCACTATTCGATTGGGGACTGGACATCCTTGGGGCACAAGAGAGGCTCCCTGAATTCCCCGTCATACCTAGAGAGAAATGCCACACATCAAGCTGAAGCTCAAGAAAACACCATTAGATTCCCCCAACATCGCCACATGAGGTCCTTCTTTTCCTGTAGGGCCTAGAGAGCAACTCCGAGTTCTCTCTCAAAACTCCACAGACGGCTTGATTCCATTTTTTTTTAACACAATGAGCTTCAAGATCTAGCCTTGGCCTCTCGAGAGGAGAGGGGAGTTCTTTGTTTCAACTCAAGACGAGGCCTGACTCCCCGGCTTAAGTTTGAATGCAACTTCGAGATCTGTAGCACCCCTGAAGGGGAACACGGAGTTTCTGGACACACGCCTAAAAGACTAGAAGAGGTCTCTTTTCCCTGCAGCGACTCGAGAGCAATCCCCAGCTCTCCCACACCATTTTGAATGGAGTTTGGTATTCCCTGGGGCAACACGAGAGGCTCCCTGAGTTCCGGGTCGTAACTCGAGAAGCCCGCTGTAAGTCACGAATAACCACGTGGTTGATGAGTCATCGCCATAGGAGGCCATTTCCCGCTGCAGTGTGTTGAGAGAAATCCCACGACACCACTGGATCGTACAAACGGAACTAGAGAGCCTTTAGGAAACTTCAAATGTGGCCCAACATACCAGTCTCATTGGAAAAGAACACCAAGGTTCCAGCACAACTTCCTCTCAGCCCCTTCTTCCCTCTTGATCTTGACATGAGTGTTGATCCCCCTTCTTTGTCTGGAAAGCGATCCCGACCTTCCTGTCCCACCTCAGGAGGAGGCCAGTCTCACTTGAAAACTCGAGAGGAAGCTTCGTGGTTCTTGCCACATTCCGAAAGACACCAATTTCCCCATTTACTCAAGAGAAGTCACGATGCTTGCGCACCTTTTCCAATGGAACCCCGAGGATGAAGTCACCACACGAAGGGGCACTGATAACCGGGGTGCAACCTCCCGAATGAGCCTCTGGTTCCAAGGACAACTCGACAAGTGGCCTGACACCCCATGAACACCTCGGGAGGCAATCGGAGTTCCATGCCTCCACACAAGGTGAGGCATAACATCCTGTTCAAAACACCCAAAGACTCCGAGATCGATGTCTGAACAGAAGAGGAAGCCTGATTCCCGCCTCACATCCAGATTAGGCCCTCTTCCATGGCACTGAACCCAGGTGAATCCCAAGACAACCCTCTCAACTGCACAGTAGTCCCCCTTGTAATAGGCACCAAGGGAAGCTCCGAGAGGTCACTGTCAGAAGCCCAGGGAACCTAGGGTTTTTTACATCAACTCGAGAAACACCTTGAAATATCCCCTTCAACACATCCTGAAGCCCGATTTCTTGCCGTGAATCGAGAGCCTTCCTGGGCCCGCCTCGCTAAGCGATTGGGGACTGGACTTCCCTGGGGACACAAGAGAGGCTCCCCGAGGTCCCCGTCGTAGCTTGAGAGAAATGTCACACGTCCAGACGCAGCTCGAGAAAACACCATGTGATTCCCTGGACATCGCCACATGAGGCTGATCTTTTCCTCCACGGCCTAGAGAGAAAACCTGAGTCCTCTCTCAAAACTCCACAGAAGACTTGATTTCCTTTAAAAAAAAATACAATGGGCTTCTAGAGCTAGCCTTTTCCACTCGAGAGGAGAGAGGACTTCTTTGTTTCAACTTGAGACGAGGCCAGATTCCCCGGATGAAGCTTGAATGTACCCACGAGATCCCTAGCGCCCCTGAAGGGGAACACGGAGTTACTGAACACACCCTTAAGAGACTAGAAGAGGTCTCTTTGCCCTCCAGTGACTCCAGAGCAATCCCCAGCTCTCCAACGCCATTTTGTTGGAGATTGGTCTTCCCTGGGGCCACATGAGTGGCTCCCTGATTTCTGGTTGATAACTCGAGAATTCCACTGTAAATGGAGAATAACCACGTGGTGGCCCAGTCATCGCCAAAGGAAGACATTTCCAACTGCAGTGTGTTGAGAGAAATCCCACGAACCCACTGGATCATTGAAAAGGAACTAGCCAGTCTTTAGGAAACTTCAAATGTGGCCCAACATAACGGTCTCATTGGAGAAGAACACAGAGGTTCCAGCCCAGCTTCCTCTGAGCCCATTCTTCCCTCTTGATCTTGACATGAGGGTCGATCCCCCTGCTTTGTCTGGAAAGGGATCCCGACCTTCCTGTCCCACCTCAGGAGGAGGCCGGTCTCACTCGGAAACTCGAGAGAAAGCCTCGGGTTTTGTGCAACATTCTGAAAGTCACCGATTTCCCCGTCCACTCAAGAGAAGTCCTAATGCCTGCGCCCCTATTCCAATGAATCCCCGAGGATGAAGTCACCACACGAAGGGGCACTGACACTCTGGGTACATCCTCCCGAAAGAGCCTCTGGTTCCACGGACAACACAAGTGGCCTGACACCCTATGAACACCTCAAGAGGCAAGCGGAGTTCCATGCCTCCACACAAGGCGAGGCTTAACTCCCTGTTCAAAACCCCAAAGACACCAAGATCCTTGTCAGATCCTTGTCAGAACAGGAGAGGAAGCCTGAGATTCCTGCCTCACCTCCAGATGAGGCCCTCTTCCATGGCACTGAACCTAGGGGAATCCAAAAGCAACCCTCTCAAATGCACAGTATTCCCCCTTCTCAAAGGCACCAAGGGAAGCTGCCAGAGGTCGCCGTTACAAGCCCCGGGAATCTATTGATTCTTACAGCACCTCGAGTAACACCTCGAGATGCCCCCTTCAAAACGTCTTGAAGCCCGATTCCCCTGCTATGACTCAAGAGCCATCCCAGGCCCTCCTCGCTACTCGAATGGGGAGTGGACTTCCCTGGGGACACAAGAGAGGCTCCCTGAGTTCCCCGTAGTAGCTCGAGAGAAACGCCACACGTGGAGCCGCAGCTCGTGAAAACACCATGAGATTCCCCCAACATTGCCGCATGAGGCCCTTCTTTTCCTGCAGGGCCTAGAGAGCAACACAGAGTCCTCTGTCAAAACTCCACAGAAGGCTTGATTCCCTTTTTTATAACACAATGTTCTTCAAGAGCTAGCCTTGGCCACTCGAAAAGAGAGGGGAGTTGTTTGTTTCAACTCGCAACGAGGCCAGACTCCCCGGCTGAACCTTGAATGCAACCCCGAAATCCCTACCGCCCCTGTAGGGGAACACGGAGTTTCTGGACACACGCCTAGAAGGCTAGAAGAGGTCTCTTTGCCCTGTAGTGACTCGAGAGCAATCCCCAGCTCTCCTACGCCATTTTGAATGGAGATTGGTCTTCCCTGGGGCCACATAAGAGGCTCCCTTAGTTCTGGGTCGTAACTCGACAATTCCGACGTTAGTCGAGAATAACCACGTGGTTGCCCAGTCATCACCAGATGAGGTCATTTCCCGCTACAGCATGTTGAGCGAAATCGCACGAACACCCTGGATCACAAAAACGGAACTCGACAGCTTGAGGAAACTTCAAATGTGCCCCACATACCGGTCTCATCGGAGAGGAAACCCGAGGTCCCCAGCACAATTTCCTCTGTGCACTTTCTTCCCGCCTGATCTCGACATAAGGATAGATCCCCCTGCTTTGTCTGGAAAGGGATCCCGACCTTCCTGTCCCACCTCAGGAGGAGGCCGGTCTCACTTGGAAACTCGAGAGGAAGCCTCGTGGTTCGTGCCACATTCCGAAAGACACCGATTTCACCGTCCACTCAAGAGAAGACCCGATGCCTGTGGACCTTTTCCAATGGAACCCCGAGGATGAAGTCACCACAGGAAGGGGCACTGACACCCTGGGTGCATCCTCTCGAAAGAGCCTCTGGTTCTAAAGACAACTCGACAAGTGGCCTGAAACCTCATGAACACCTCGAGAGGCAAGCGGAGTTCCATGCCTCCACACAAGGTGAGGCCTAACTCCCTGTTCAAAACCCCAAATACACTGAGATCGATGTCAGAACAGGAGAGGAAGCCTGAGATTCCCGCCTCACCTCTAGATGAGGCCCTCTTCCATGGCACTGAACCTAGGGGAATCCAAAGTCAACCCTCTCAACTGCACAGTATTCCCCCTTCTCATTTGCACCAAGGGAAGCTGCCAGAGGTCACCGCTACAAGCCCAGGGAACCTATGGATTCTTATAGCACTTCGAGTAATACCTCGAGATAACCCCTTCAACACGTCTTGAAGCCCGATTCCCCTGCCGGGACTCGAGAGCCATACGGGGCCCTCCTCACTACTTGGATTGGGACTGGACTTCCCTGGAGAAACAAGAGAGGCTCCCTGAGTTCCCTGTCGTAGCTCGAGAGAAACGCCACACGTCGAGCCGCAGCTCAAGAAAACACAATGACATTCCCCCGAATTCGACACATGAGGCCCTTCTTTTCCTGCAAGGCCTAAAGAGCAACCCCGAGTCCTCTCTCAAAACTTCACAGAAGGTTTGATTCCCTTTTTTTTTTTTAACACAATGGATTTCAGGAGCTAGCCTTGGCCACTCGAGAGGAGAGGGGAGTTCTTTGTTTCAAATTGAGACGAGACCTGACTCCCCAGCTGAAGCTTGAATGCAACCCCGAGATACCTAGCACCCCTGAAGGGGAACATGGAGTTTCTGGACATATGTTTAGAAGACTATAAGAGGTCTCTTTGCCCTGCAGCGACTCGAGAGCAATCCCCAGCTCTCCCATGCCATTTTGAACGGAGTTTGGTCTTCCCTGGGGCCACATGAAAGGCTCCCTGATTTCCAGATTGTAACTCGAAAATCCCGCCATAAGTTGAGAATAACCAAGTGGTTACCCAGTCATCACCATAGGAGGCCATTTCCCGCTTCAGCTTGTTCAGAGAAATACCACGAACCCACTGGATCATCGAAACAAAATTAGACAGCCTTGAAGAAACATCAAATGTTGTCCAACATACCGGTCTCATTGGAGAGGAACACCTAGAATCCCGGAACAACTTCCTCTGAGTCCCTTTTTCTGTACTGATCTCGACATGAGGGCCGACCGCCCTGCTTTTTCTGGAAAGGTATACCAACCTTCCATTCCAACCCCAGGAGGAGGCCTGTCTCACTTGAAAACTCGAGAACAAGCCTCGTGGTCCATGCCACATTCCGAAAGACACCAATTTCCCCGTCCACTCAAGGGAAGACCCGATGCCTGCCCACCTTTTCAAATGGAACCCCAAGGATGAAGTCACCACACGAAGGGGCACTGACACCCAGTGTGTATAGCGCGAAAGAGCCTCTGGTTCCAAGGACAAATCATCAAGTGGCCTGACACTCCATGAACACCTCAAAAGGCAAGCGGAGTTCCATGCCTCCACACAAGGCGAAGCCTAGCTCCCAGTTCAAAACCCCCAAAGACACCGAGATCGATGTCAGAACAGGAGAAGAAGGCTGAGATTCCCGCCTCACCTCCAGATGAGGCCCTCTTCCATGGCACTGAACCCAAGGGAATACCAGGACACCCCTCTCAACTGCACAGTATTTCCCCTTCTCATAGGCATCAAGGGAAGCTGCCAGAAGTCACCGTCACAAGCTCAGGGAACCTAGAGATTCTTACAGCAACTCGAAAAACAACTCGAGACACCCCCTTCAACACGTCTTGAAGCTCGATAACCCTTCCATGACTCGAGAGCCATCCCGGGCCCCCCTCACTACTCGAATGGGGACTGTACTTCCCTGGGGACACAAGAGAGGCTGCCTGAGTTCCCCATCGTTGCTCGAGAGAAATGCCACATGTCCAGCTGCAGCTCGAGAAAACACCATGAGATTCGCTCGACATCGCCTAATGAGGACCTTCTTTTCCTGCTGGGCCTAGAGAGCAACCCCGAGTCTTCTCTCAAAACTCCACAGAAGGCTTGATTCCCTTTTTTTTTTTTTNGAGGCTCCCTTAGTTCTGGGTCGTAACTCGACAATTCCGACGTTAGTCGAGAATAACCACGTGGTTGCCCAGTCATCACCAGATGAGGTCATTTCCCGCTACAGCATGTTGAGCGAAATCGCACGAACACCCTGGATCACAAAAACGGAACTCGACAGCTTGAGGAAACTTCAAATGTGCCCCACATACCGGTCTCATCGGAGAGGAAACCCGAGGTCCCCAGCACAATTTCCTCTGTGCACTTTCTTCCCGCCTGATCTCGACATAAGGATAGATCCCCCTGCTTTGTCTGGAAAGGGATCCCGACCTTCCTGTCCCACCTCAGGAGGAGGCCGGTCTCACTTGGAAACTCGAGAGGAAGCCTCGTGGTTCGTGCCACATTCCGAAAGACACCGATTTCACCGTCCACTCAAGAGAAGACCTGATGCCTGTGGACCTTTTCCAATGGAACCCCGAGGATGAAGTCACCACAGGAAGGGGCACTGACACCCTGGGTGCATCCTCTCGAAAGAGCCTCTGGTTCTAAAGACAACTCGACAAGTGGCCTGAAACCTCATGAACACCTCGAGAGGCAAGCGGAGTTCCATGCCTCCACACAAGGTGAGGCCTAACTCCCTGTTCAAAACCCCAAATACACTGAGATCGATGTCAGAACAGGAGAGGAAGCCTGAGATTCCCGCCTCACCTCTAGATGAGGCCCTCTTCCATGGCACTGAACCTAGGGGAATCCAAAGTCAACCCTCTCAACTGCACAGTATTCCCCCTTCTCATTTGCACCAAGGGAAGCTGCCAGAGGTCACCGCTACAAGCCCAGGGAACCTATGGATTCTTATAGCACTTCGAGTAATACCTCGAGATAACCCCTTCAACACGTCTTGAAGCCCGATTCCCCTGCCGGGACTCGAGAGCCATACGGGGCCCTCCTCACTACTTGGATTGGGACTGGACTTCCCTGGAGAAACAAGAGAGGCTCCCTGAGTTCCCTGTCGTAGCTCGAGAGAAACGCCACACGTCGAGCCGCAGCTCAAGAAAACACAATGACATTCCCCCGAATTCGACACATGAGGCCCTTCTTTTCCTGCAAGGCCTAAAGAGCAACCCCGAGTCCTCTCTCAAAACTTCACAGAAGGTTTGATTCCCTTTTTTTTTTTTAACACAATGGATTTCAGGAGCTAGCCTTGGCCACTCGAGAGGAGAGGGGAGTTCTTTGTTTCAAATTGAGACGAGACCTGACTCCCCAGCTGAAGCTTGAATGCAACCCCGAGATACCTAGCACCCCTGAAGGGGAACATGGAGTTTCTGGACATATGTTTAGAAGACTATAAGAGGTCTCTTTGCCCTGCAGCGACTCGAGAGCAATCCCCAGCTCTCCCATGCCATTTTGAACGGAGTTTGGTCTTCCCTGGGGCCACATGAAAGGCTCCCTGATTTCCAGATTGTAACTCGAAAATCCCGCCATAAGTTGAGAATAACCAAGTGGTTACCCAGTCATCACCATAGGAGGCCATTTCCCGCTTCAGCTTGTTCAGAGAAATACCACGAACCCACTGGATCATCGAAACAAAATTAGACAGCCTTGAAGAAACATCAAATGTTGTCCAACATACCGGTCTCATTGGAGAGGAACACCTAGAATCCCGGAACAACTTCCTCTGAGTCCCTTTTTCTGTACTGATCTCGACATGAGGGCCGACCGCCCTGCTTTTTCTGGAAAGGTATACCAACCTTCCATTCCAACCCCAGGAGGAGGCCTGTCTCACTTGAAAACTCGAGAACAAGCCTCGTGGTCCATGCCACATTCCGAAAGACACCAATTTCCCCGTCCACTCAAGGGAAGACCCGATGCCTGCCCACCTTTTCAAATGGAACCCCAAGGATGAAGTCACCACACGAAGGGGCACTGACACCCAGTGTGTATAGCGCGAAAGAGCCTCTGGTTCCAAGGACAAATCATCAAGTGGCCTGACACTCCATGAACACCTCAAAAGGCAAGCGGAGTTCCATGCCTCCACACAAGGCGAGGCCTAGCTCCCAGTTCAAAACCCCCAAAGACACCGAGATCGATGTCAGAACAGGAGAAGAAGGCTGAGATTCCCGCCTCACCTCCAGATGAGGCCCTCTTCCATGGCACTGAACCCAAGGGAATACCAGGACACCCCTCTCAACTGCACAGTATTTCCCCTTCTCATAGGCATCAAGGGAAGCTGCCAGAAGTCACCGTCACAAGCTCAGGGAACCTAGAGATTCTTACAGCAACTCGAAAAACAACTCGAGACACCCCCTTCAACACGTCTTGAAGCTCGATAACCCTTCCATGACTCGAGAGCCATCCCGGGCCCCCCTCACTACTCGAATGGGGACTGTACTTCCCTGGGGACACAAGAGAGGCTGCCTGAGTTCCCCATCGTTGCTCGAGAGAAATGCCACATGTCCAGCTGCAGCTCGAGAAAACACCATGAGATTCGCTCGACATCGCCTAATGAGGACCTTCTTTTCCTGCTGGGCCTAGAGAGCAACCCCGAGTCTTCTCTCAAAACTCCACAGAAGGCTTGATTCCCTTTTTTTTTTTTTCACGAAATGGGTTTCAAGAGCTAGCCTTGGCCACTGGAGAGGAGAGGGGAGTTCTTTGTTTCAACTCGAGACGAGGCCTGACTCCCCGGCTGAAGCTTGAAGGCAAGCCCGCGATCACTAGTACCACTGAAGGGGAACACGGAGTTTCTGGACACACGCCTAGAAGACTAGAAGAGGTCTATTTGCCCTGCAGCGACTCGAGAGCAATCCCCAGCTCTTCCACACTATTTTGAATGGAGATTGGTCTTCCCTGGGGCCACAGGAGAGGCTCCCTGATTTCCGGGTTGTAACTTGAGAATGCCGGCGTACGTCGAGCATAAACACGTGGTTTCCCAGTCATCGCCTGAGGAGGCCATTTCCCACTGCAGCGTGTTGAGAGAAATCCCACGAAAAAACTGGATCATTCAAAACGGAACTAGACAGCCTTGAGGAAACTTCAAATGTGGCTCAACATATCGTTCTCATTGGAGAGGAACACCGAGTTTTCCAGCACAACTTCCTCTGAGACACTTCTTCCCTCCTGATCTCGACATAAGGGTCGATCCCCCTGCTTTGTCTGGAAAGAGATCCCGACCTTCCAGTCCCACCTCAGGAAGAGGCAGGTCTCAATTGGAAACTCGAGAGGAAGCCTCGTGCTTCATGCCACATTCCGAAAGACACCAATTACCCGTCCACTCAAGAGAAGACCCAATGCCTGCGCCCCTATTCCAATGAAACCCCAAGGATGAAGTCACCACACGAAGGGGCACTGATACACGGGGTGCATCCTCCCAAAAGAGCCTCTGGTTCCACGGACAACAGGTCAAGTGGCCTGACACGCCATGAACACCTCAAGAGGCAAGCGGAGTTCCATGCCTCCACACAAGGCGAGGCCTAACTCCCTGTTCAAAACCCCAAAGACCCCAAAATCGATGTCAGAATAGGAGAGGAAGCCTGAGAATCCCGCCTCAACTCCAGATGAGGCCCTGTTCCATGGCACTGAACTCAGGGGAATCCCAAGACAACCCACTCAACTGCACAGTGTTCCCCCTTCTCATAGGCACCAAGGGAACCTTCCAGACGTCACCGTCACAAGCCCAGGGAACCTAGGGTTTCTTACAGCAACTCGAGAAACACCTCGAGATACCCCCTTCAACACATCTTGAAGCCCAATTCCCCTGCCATGACTCGAGAGCCATCCCGGGCCCTCCTCGCTACTCGAATGGGGTCTGGACTTCCCTGGGGACACAAGAGAGCCTCCCTGAGTTCACCGTCGTAGCTCAAGAGAAACAGTACAAGTCAATCCCCAGCTCAAGAAAACACCATGAGATTCCCCAGACGTCGCCACATGAGGCCCTGCTTTTCCTGCAGGGCCTAGACAGCAACTCCGTGTCCTCTCACAAATCTCCACAGAAAGCTTGATTCACTTTTTTTTTTTTAACACAACGAGATTCAGAACTAGCCTTGACCACTCTTGAGAAAAGAGGAGTTCTTCCTTTCAACTCAAGAGAAGGCCTGACTCCCCAGCTGAAGCTTGAATGCAACCCCTAGATCCCTAGCGCCCCTGAAGGGGAACACGGAGTTTCTGGACATATGCCTAGAAGACTAGAAGAGGTCTCTTTGCCCTGCAGCGACTCAAGAGCAATACGCAGCTCTCCCATGCCATTTGGAATGGAGATTGGTCTTCCATGGGGCCACAGGAGAGGTTCCCTGAGTTCTGCGTCGTAACTCGAGAATCACGCCGTAAGTCGAGAATAACCATGTGGTTGCCCAGTAATCGCCAAAGGAAGCCATTTCATGCTGCAGCGTGTTGAGAGAAACCTCCAGACGCACTGGATCATCAAAACGGAACTAGACAGCCTTAAAGAAACTTCAAATGTGGCCCAACATACCGATCTCATTGCAGAGGAACCCGGTGTTCCCGGAAAACTTCCTCTGAGCCCCTTCTTCCCTCCTGAATTCGACTTGAAGGTCGATCTCCCTGTTTTGTCTGGAAAGGGATTACGACTTTCCAGTCTCACCTCAGGAGGAGGCCGTTCTCACTTGGAAACTAGAGAGGAAGCCGCTTGCTTTGTGCCACATTCGGAAAGACACTGATTTCCCAGTCCACTCAAGAGAAGTCCCAATGCCTGCGCACATTTTCCAATGGAACCCTGAGGATGAAGTCACCAAACGAAGGGGCACTGACACCTTGAGTACATCCTCCCAAAAGAGCCTCTGGTTCTAAGGACAACTCGACAACTGGCCTGACACCCCACGAACACCTCGAGAAGCAAGTGGAGTTCAATGCCTTCACACAAGGCGAGGACTAACTCCCTGTTTAAAACCCCCAAAGACCCCAAGATCGTTGTCAGAACAGGAGAGGAAGCCTGAGATTCACTCCTCACTTCCAGATGAGGCCATCTGCCATGGCACTGAATCCAGGGGAATCCCAAGACAACCCTCTCAACTGCACAGTAGTTCCCATTCTCATAGGTACCAATGGAAGCTGCCAGACGTCACCGTCACAAGCCCAGGGAACCTAGGGATTTTTACAGCAACTCGAGAAACACCTTCAAATATCCCCTTCAACAAGTCTTGAAGCCCGATTCCCCTTCCGTGACTCGAGAGCCATCCCGAGCCCTCCTCCCTACTCGAAAGGGGATTGGACTTCCCTGGGGACACAGGAGAGGCTCCCTGAGTTCAGCGTCGTAGCTCGAGAGAAATGCCACACGTCGAGACGCAGCTCCAGAAAACACCATGAGATTCAACCGACATCGCCACATGAGGCCCTTCTTTAACTGCAGGGCCTAGAAAGCAACCCCAAGCCCCTCTCAAAGCTCCACAGAAGGATTGATTTCCTTTTTTTTTTTTTATACAATGGGCTTCAAGAGCTAGCCTTGGCCACTCGATAGGAGAGGGGAGTTCTTTGTTTCAACTTGAGATGAGGCCTGACTCCCCGGCTGAAGCTTGAATGCAACCACGAGATCCTTAGCGCCCCTGAAGTGGAACACGGAGTTTCTGGACACGCCTAGTAGACTAGAAGAGGTCTCTTTGCCCTGCAGCGTCTCGAGAGGAATCCCCAGCCCTCCGACGCGATTTTGAATGAGATTGGTCTTCCCTGGGGCCACACGAGAGGCTCACTGCGTTTCACGTCGTAAATCGAGAATCCAGCCATAAGTCGAGAATAACCACGTGGTTGCCCTGTCATCACCAGAGGAGGCCATTTCCCACTGAAACGTGTTGAGAGAAATCCCCCAAACACCCTGGATCATCCAAACGTTACTAGACAGCCTTGAGCAAACTTCAAATGTGGCCCAACATACCGGTCTCATTGGAGAGGAACACTGAGGTTCCCGGCACAACATCCTCTGAGCCCCTTCTTCCCTCCTGATCTCGACCTGAGGGTCGATCACCCTGCTTTGTCTGGAAAGGGATCCTGACCTTCCAGTCCCACCTAAGGAGAAGGCCAGTCTCACTTAGAAACTCGAGAGGAAGCCTCGCAGGTCATGCCACATTCTGAAAACCACCGAGTTCCCTGTCCACTCAAGAGAAGATCCGATCCCTGCGCACCTTTTCAAATGGAATCCCGAGGATGAAGTCACCACACGAAGGGGCACTGACAACCTGGGTGCATTCTAACAAAAGAGCCTCTGGTTCCAAGGACAACTCGACAAGGGGCCTTACACCCCATGAACAGCACGACAGACAAGCGGAGTTCCATGCCTCCACACAAGGCGAGGCATAACTTCCTGTTCTAAACCGCCATAGACCCCGAGATCGATGTCAAAACAGGAGAGGAAGCCTCAAATTCCCACCTCACCTCCAGATGAGGCCCTCTTCCATGGCACTGAACCCAGAGGAATCCCAAGACAACTCTCTCAAATGCACAGTATTCCCCCTTCTCATAGGCACCAAGGGAAGGTACTAGAGGTCACCATCACAAGCCCAGGTATCCTAGGTATTCTTACAGCAACTCGAGAAACACCTCGAGATAACCCCTTCAACACGTCTTGAAACCCAATTCCCGTGCTGTGAATCGAGAGCCATCCTGGGCCCTCCTCACTACTCTAATGGGGACTGGACATCCCTGGGGACACAGGAGAGGCTCCCTGAGTTCCCATTCGTAGCTCAAGAGAAACGCCACACGTTGAGCCACAGTTCGAGAAAACACCATGATGTTCCCCCGACATCGCCAGATGAGGCCNTCTTTTCCTGCAGGGCCTAGAGAGCAAGCCCGAGTCCTCTCTCAAAACTCCACAGAAGGCTTGATTCCCTTTTTTTTTTTTTAACACAATGGGCTTCAACAGCTAGCCTTGGCCACACAAGAGGAGAGGGGAGTTCTTTGTCTCAACTCGAGACCAGGCCTGACTCCCCGGCTGAAGCTTGTAAAGGAAAACAACTAAAATCTCATGGAAACGGAACAGTAGGGAAATTTTTACTATTGAGTTTTGATATCATATATGTTTTTCTTCAAAATCTGTATATATTATTTTGATGTTTTCACAGGTTGGTCCGAAATAGATTTGATCCACCTGTACNCCCTTCTTTTCCTGCAGGGCCTAGAAAGCAACCCCGAGTCCCCTCTCAAAACTCCACAGAAGGCTTGATTCCCTTTTTTTTATTTTAGCACAATGTGCTTCGAGAGCTAGCCTTGGCCACGCAAGAGGGGAGGGGAGATTTTTGTTTCAACTCGATACCAGGAATGACTCCCAGCTGAAGCTTGAATGCAACCCTGAGATCCCTTACGCCCCTGAACGGGAACACGGAGTTTCTGGACCACGTGCCTAGAAGACTAGAAGAGGTCTCTTTGCGCTGCAGCGACTCGAGAGCAATCCACAGCTCTCCCACACAATTTTGAATGGAGATTGGTCTTCCCTGGAGCCACACGACAGGCTACCTGAGTTCCGGGTCTTAACTTGAGAATCCCGCCATAAGTCGAGAATAAGCACGTGGTTGCCCAGTCATCGCCAGAGGAGGCCCATTCCCGCTGCAGCGTGTTGACAGACATCCCACGAAACCACTGGATCATCGAAAGAGAAATATACAGCTTGAGGAAACTGCAAATGTGGCCCAACATACCAGTGTTATTCAAGAGGAACACCGAGGTTCTCAGCACAACTTCCTCTGAGCCGCTTCTTCTCTCCTGATCTTAACATGAGGGTCGATCCCCCTGCTTTGTCTGGAAAGGGATCACGACCTTCAAGTCCCACCTCAGGACGAGGCGGTTCTCACTTGGAAACTCGAGAGGAAGCCTCGTGGTGCGTGCCACATTCCGAAAGACACTGATTTCCCCGTCCACTCAAGAGAAGTCCCGATGCCTGCGCACATTTTCCAATGGAACCCAGAGGATGAAGTCACAAGACGAAGGGGCACTGACATCCTGGGTGCATCCACCCGAAGGAGCCTCTGGTTCCAAGGACAACTCGATAAGTGCCTGACACCACATGAACACCTCGAGAGGCAAGCGGAGTTCCATGCCTCCACACAAGGCGAGGCCTAACTCCCTGTTCAAAACCCCCAAAGACCCCGAGATCAATGTCAGAACAGGAGAGGAAGCCTGAGATCCCCGCCTCACCTCCTGATGAGGCTCTCTTCCATGGCACTGAACCCAGGGGAATCCCAAGACAACCCTCTCAACTGCACAGTATTTCTCATTCTCATAGGCATCAAGGTAAGCTGCCAGAGGTCATCATCACAAGCCCAGGGAACATAGGGATTATTACAGCAACTCGAGAAACACCTTGAGATAACGTCTTCAACACATCTTGAAGGCTGATTCCCCTACTGTGACTCAAGTTCCACCCTGGGCCCTCCTCCCTTCTCGAATGGGGACTGGACTTCCCTGAGGACACAAGAGAGGCTCCCTCAGTTCTCCATCTTAGCTCGAGTGAAACACCACACGTCGAGTCGCAGCTCGAGAAAACACCATGAAATTCCCCCGACATCGCCAGATGAGGCCTTTCTTGTCCTGCAGTGCCTAGACAGCAACCCCGAATCCACTATCAAAACTCCAAAGAAGGATTGATTCCCTTTTTTTTTTTAACACAATGGGCTTCAAGAGGTAGCCTTGGCCACTCGAGAGCAGAGGGGAGTTTTTTGATTCAACTAGAGATGAGGCCTTACTCCCTGGCTGAAGCTTGAATGCAACCAGGAGATCCCTAGCACCCCTGAAGGGGAACACGGAGTTTCTGGACATGCCTAGAAGACTAGAAGAGGTCTCTTCGCCGTGCAGCGACTCGAGAGCAATCCCTAGCTCTACAACACCATTTTGAATGGAGATTGGTCTTCCCTGGGGCCTCACGAGAGGTTCCCGAGTCGTAATTCGCGAATCCCGCCATAAGTGGAGAAAAAAAAATGTGGTTGCCCAGTCATCGAAAGACGAGTCCATTTCCCACTTCAGCTTGTTGAGAAAAATCACACGAACCCACTGGATCATCCAAATGAAACTAGACAGACTTAAGGAAATTTCAAATGTGGCCCAACAAACTGGTCTCATTGGAGAGGAACACCGACGTTCCCGGCAAAACTTCCTCTGAGACCCTTCGTCCCTCCTAATCTCGACATGAGAGTCAATCCCCCTGCTTTGTCTGGAAAGGGATCCCGACCTTCCAGTCCCACCCCAAGAGGAGGCCGGTCTCACTTGGAAACTCGAGAGGAAGCCTCATGGTTCGTGCCACATTCCAAAAGACACTGATTTCCACGTCCACTAAAGAGAAGTCCCGATGCCTGCTCACCTTCTCCAAAGGAACCCCGAGGATGAAGTCACCACACGAAGGGGCACTTACACCCGGGGTACAACCTCCAGAAAGAGCCTCTGGTTCCAAGGACTACACGAAAACTGGCCTGATAACCCATGACCACCTCGAGAGGCAAGCGGAGTTCCATGCCTCCACACAAGGTGAGGCCTAACATCCTGTTCAAAACCCCCAAAGTGTCCGAGATCAATGTCTGAACAGAAGAGGAAGCTTGAGATTCCCGCCTCACCTCCAGATGAGGCCCTCTTCCATGGCACTGAACCCAGGAGAATCACAAGACAACCCTCTGAAGTGCACAGTATTACCCCTTCTCATAGGCACCAAGGGAAGCTGCCAGAGCTCACCGACACAAGCCCAGGGAACCTAGGGTTTCTTACAGCAACTCCAGAAACACCTTGAGATATCCCCTTCAACACGTCCTGAAGCCCGATTCCCCTGCCGTGAACCTAGAGCCATCCCGGGCCCTCCTCGCTACTCCAATGGGGAATGGACTTCCCTGGGGACACAAGAGAGGCTCCCTGAGGTCCTCATTGTAGCGCAAGAGAAATGCCACACGTCGAGGCACAGCTCGAGAAAACACAATGAGATTCCCCTGACATCGCCACATGAGGCCCTTCTTTTCCTGCAGGTCCTAAACAGCAGAACTGAGTCCTCTCTCAAAACTCCACAGAAGGCTTGATTGCTTTTGTTTTAACACAATGGGTTTCAAGAGCTTTCCTTCGCCACTCGAGAGGAGAGAGGAGTTCTTTGTTTCAACTCGAGAGGAGGCCTGACATCCCCCGGCTGAAGCTTGAATGCAACTCCGGTAAGCCTAGCGCCCCTGAAGGGGAAAACGGGGTTTTCTGGACACACGCCTAGAAGACTAGAAGAGGTCTCTTTGCCCTGCAGCGACTAGAGAGCAATCCCCAGCTCTCCCACAGCATTTGGAATGGGGATTGGTCTTCCCTGGGGCCACACGAGAGGCTCCCTGTGCTCAGGGTCATAACTCGAGAATCCTACCATAAGTCGAGAATAACCACGTTATTACCCAGTCATCGCCGGAGGAGGCGATTTCCCGGTGCAGCGGGTTGAGAGAAATCCCACGAACCCATTGGATTATCGAAAAGGAAATAGAGAGCCTTGAGGAAACTGCAAATGTGGCCCAACATACTGGTCTCATTGGAGAGGAACACCAAGGATCCTGGCACAACAGCCGCTGAGCCCATTCTTCCCTTCTGATCTCGACATGAGGGTCAATCCCCCTGGTATGCCTGGAAAGGGATCCCGACCTTCCATCAAACCTCAGCAGGAGGCCGTTCTCACTTGGAAACTTGAGAGAAAGCCTCGTGGTTTGTGCCACATTCCGAAAGACACCGATTTCCCCGTCCACTCAAAAGAAGTCCCAATGCCTGTGCACCTTTTCCAATGGAACCCCGAGGATGAAGTCACCACAGGAAGGAGCAATGACACACTGGGTGCATCCTCCCGAAAGAGCCTCTAGTTCCAAGGACAACTCGACAAGTGGCCTGACACTCGATGAACACCTCGAGAGGCAAACAGAGTTCCATGCCTCCACACAAGGCGAGGCCTAACTCCATGTTCAAAACCCCCAAATGCCCCGAGTTCGATGTCAGAACAGGAGAGGAAGCCTGAGATTCTGGCCTCACCACCAGATGTGTCCCTCTTCCATGGCACTGAACCCAGGGGAATCCCAAGTCAACCCTCTGAACTGCACAGTATTCCCCCTTCTCTTAGGCGCCAATGCAAGCTGCCAGAGGTCACTGTCACAAGCCCAGGGAACCTAGGGATTCTTACAGCACCTTGAGAAACACTTCGAGATACCCTCTTCAATATGTCTTGAAGCCCGAATCCCCTGCCGTGACTCGGGAGACGTCCCAGGTCTTCCTCGCTACTCGAAAGGGGACTGGACTTCCCTGGGGACACAACAGAGGCTCCCTGAGCTCCCCGTCGTAGCTCGAGAGAAACGCCACACGTCGAATTGCAGCTCGAGAAAACACCATGAGATTCCCCTGACATCGCCACATGAGGCCTTTCTTTTCCTGCAGGGCCTAGAGAGCAACCCCGAGTCCTCTCTCAAAACTCCACAGAAGGCTTGATTCCCTTTGTTTTAACACAATGGGCTTCAAGAGCTACCCTCGGCCACTCGAGAGAAGAGGGGAGTTCTTCCTTTCAACTCGAGACGATTCCTGACTCCCGGGCTGAATCTTGAATGCAACTCCAAGATCGCTAGTGCCCCAGAAGGGGAACACAGAGTTTGTGGACACACGACTAGAAGAGTAGAAGAGGTTTCTTTGCCCTGCAGTGACTCGAGAGCAATCCCCAGCTCTCCCATGCCATTTTCAATATAGATTGGTCTTTCCTGGGGTCACACGACAGGCTCCCTGAATTCCGGGTCATAAATGGAGAATCCAGCCATAAGTCGAGAATAACCACGTGGTTGCTCAGACATAGCCTGAGGAGGACCTTTCCCGCTGCAGCTTGTTGAGAGAAATCCCACGAACCCACTGGATCATCGAAACGGAACTAGACAGCCTTGAGGAAACTTCAAATGTGGCCCAACATACCGGTCTCATTGAAGAAGAACACCGAGGTTCCAGCACAACCTCCTCTGAGCCCCTTCTTCCCTCCTGATCTCGACATGAGGTTTGATCCCCCTGCTTTGTCTGGAAAGGGATCCCGACCTTCTAGTCCCACTGCAGGAGGAGGCCGGTCTCACTTGGAAACTCGAGAGGAAGCCTCGTGGGTCGTGCCACATTTTGAAAGACACCTATTTTCCCATCCACTCAAGAGAAGTCCCGATGCCTGCGCACCTTCTCCAAAGGAACTCCGAGGACAAAGTCACCACACGAAGGGGCACTGACACCTGGGGTGCAACCTCCCGAAAGAGCCTCTGGTTCCAATGACAACTTGACAACTGGCCTGATACCCCATGACCACTTCGAGAGGCAAATGGAGTTCCATGCCTCCACACAAGGTGAGGCCTAACATCCTGTTCAAAACCCCCAAAGTGTCCGAGATCGATGTCTGAACAGAAGAGGAAGCCTGAGATTCCCGCCTCACCTCCAGATGAGGCCCTCTTCCATGGCACTTAACCCAGGGGAATCCCAAGACAACCCTCTGAAGTGCACAGTATTACCCCTTCTCATAGACACCAAGGGAAGCTGCCAGAGGTCACAGTCACAAGCCGAAGGAACCTAAGGATTCTTACAGGAACTCGAGAAACACCTCGAGATACCCCCTTCAACACGTCCTCAAGCCCGATTCCCCTGCCATCAATCAAGAGCCATCCCGGGCCCTCCTCGCTACTACAATGGGCACTGGACTTCCCTGGGGACACAGGATAGGCTCCCTGAGTTCCCCGTCGAAGCTCGAGAGAAACACCACACGTTGAGATGCAGCTCGAGAAAACACCTTGAGTTTCCCTGGACATCGCCACATGAGGCCGTTCTTTTCCACTATGGCCTAGAGAGAAACCCCGAGTCCTCTCTCAAAACTCCATAGAAGGCTTAATTGCCTTTTATTTTTTTTTAAACAATGGGCTGCAAGAGCTAGCTTTGTCCATGCCAGAGGAGAGAGGAGTTCTTTGTTTCAAGTCAAGAGGAGGCCAGACTTCCCGGTTGAAGCTTGAATGCACCCAACAGATCGCTAGCGCCCCTGAATGGGAACACGGAGTTTCTGAACACACGCTTAGAAGACTAGAAGAGGTCTCTTTGCCCTGCAGCGACTAGAGAGCAATCCCCAGCTCTCCCACGCCATTTTGAATGGAGATTGGTCTTCCCTGGGGTCACACAAGAGGCTCCCTGAGTTCAGGGTCATAAATGGAGAATCCCGCCGTAAGTCAAGAATAACCACGTGGTTGCTCAGACATCGCCTGAGGAGGAGCTTTCCCGCTGCAGCGTGTTGAGAGAAATCCCACGAACCAGCGGGATCATCCAAACGGAACTAAACAGCCTTGAGAAAACTGCAAATGTGGCCCAACATACCGGTCTCATTGGAGAGGAACACCGAGGTTCCCGGCACAACTTCCTTTGAGTCCCTTCTTCCCTCCTGATCTCGACATGAGGGTCGATCCCCCTGCTTTTTCTGTAAAGGGATCCCGACATTCCAGTCCCAACTCAGGAGGAGGCCGTTCTCACATGGAAACTCGAGAGGAAGCCTCGTGGTTTGTGTCAACTTCTGAAAGACACCAATATCCCCGTCCACTCAAGGGAAGTCCCTATGCCTGTACACCTTTTCCAATGGAACCCAGAGGATGAAGTCACCAAACGAAGGGGCACTGACACCCCGGGTGCATCCTTCCAAAAGAGCCTCTGGTTCGAAGGACAACTTGACAAGTGGCCTGACACTGCATGAACACCTCGAGAGGCAAGCGGAGTTCCATGCCTCCACACAAGGCGAGGCCTAACTCCCTTTTCAAAACCTCCAAACACCCCGAGATCGATGTCAGAACAGGAGAAGAAGCCTGAGATTCCCGCCTCACCTCCAGATGAGGCCCTCTTCCATGGCACTGAACCCAGGGAAATCCCAAGACAACCCTCTCAAGTGCACAGTATCCTCCCTTGTCATAGGCACCAAGGGAACCTGCCAGAGGTCACCATCACAAGCCCAGGCAACCTAGGGTTTCTTACAGCAACTTGAGAAACACGTCGAGATACCCCCTTCAATACTTCTTGAAGCCCGATTCCCCTGCTGTGATTCGAGAGACATCCTGGGCCCTCCTTGCTACTACAATAGGCACTGGACTTCCCTGGGGACACAAGAGAGGCTCCTTGAGCTCCCCGTCGTAGCTCGAGAGAAACACCACACGTCGAGACGCAGCTCGAGAAAACACCTTGAGATTCCCTGGTCATCGCCACATGAGGCCGTTCTTTTCTTACGTGGCCTAGAGAGAAATCACGAGTTCCCTCTCAAAACTCCACAGAAGGCTTAATTGCATTTTTTTTTAATCAATGGGCTTCAAGAGCTAGCCTGTGGACTGGAGAGGAGAGAGGAGTTCTTTGTTTCAAATCGAGACAAGGCCAGACTCCCCGGCTGAAGCTTCAATGCACCCACGAGATCCCTAGCACCCCTGAAGTGGAACACGGAGTTTCTGAACACACGCTTAGAAGACGAGAAGAGTTCTCTATGCCCTTCAGCGACTCGAGAGCAATCCCAAGCTCTCCCATGCCATTTTGAATAGAGATTGTTCTTCCCTGGGGCCACATGAGTGGTTCCCGGAGTTCTGGTTGGTAACTCGAGAATCCCGTCGTAAGTCGAGAATAACCATGTGGTTGCCCAGTAATCGCCAAAGGAAGCCATTTCACGCTGCAGCGTGTTGAGAGAAATCCCACGAACCCACTGGATCCTCAAAACGGAACTAGACAGCCTTGAGGAAACTTCAAATGTGGCCCAACATACCGGTCTGATTGGAGAAGAACATCAAGGTTCCAGTACAACTTCCTTTGAGCCTGTTCTTCCTTCTTGATCTTCACATGAGGGTCGATCCCTCCGCTTTGTCTGGAAAAGGATCCCGACCATGCTATCACACCTCAGGAGGAGGCCGGTCTCACTTGGAAACTCCAGAGGAAGCCTTGTGGTTCGTGCTACATTCCGAAAGACACTGATTTCCCCGTCCACTCGAGAAGTCCCGATGCCTGCGCACCTTTTCCAAAGGAACACCGAACACTGAGGATGAAGTCACCATACAAAGGGGCACTGACACCTGGGGTGCAACCTCCCAAAAGAGACTCTGGTTCCAAGGACAACTCGACAAGTGGCCTGACAGCCCATGAACACTTCGAGAGGCAAGCGGAGTTCCATGCCTCCACACAAGGTGAGGCCTAACTTCGTGTTCAAAGCCCCCGAAGTCTCCGAGATCGATGTCTGAACAGAAGAGGAAGCCTGAGATTCCCGCCTCACCTCCAGATGAGGCCCTCTTCCATGACACTGAACCCAGGGGAATCCCAAGACAACCCTCTCAAGTGCACAGTATTACCC